>JAHQIW010000871.1:0-78197 GCA_019055375.1 Parelaphostrongylus tenuis | reverse complement strand
TTTTCCTAACCAGGGGACCTAGGATCGCTACTACTTTCGGGTAAACTAGTTGGTAGAACGCGGTGCCTCTACTGTGTTAATCGGTTAGGCCAGGCGCTGGCCCTACCTACTACTTTTGACCGTGTGACTGCCGAATAAAAGACTATTACCCTGTATTTGATCTACCAGGTAGGCCGTGTCGTCTTATCCTACTCACCACTATACATCATTCTACTGAGAGTGAAAAGACCGTCACGGTTTTGTATTTAGGTATTCGCATCACAATGAGGGAAAAAAAGGATATGACGAGGGTAGCATTGTTCCTGTGTTGCTACGCCGGGGGAAAACTGATGCTCGTATATCTTCTTGTGTGGGGGTGACGTGTCTCCTAACTGAGACGGGGGGTATCATATGCAGGGTTGGTCCCCCTGGCTATGCCCTTTCTCTCCTGCTTTCCGTCCTCCTTCCCCCCTTTCGCTCTGCTCCGTCTTTTCTTCTTGCACCCCTCTCTTCTTGTTCGTTTTACCCCCCTTTCCTGCTGTCCCTCTAACACTCTCTCCATCTCCCTTTTCCTTCTCGTCCCTTTACTCTCCCTTCCCCTGCTCCTCCTCTTTTTCCTTTTTTTCTGCTCCCTTTTTTCCCCGGTTTTCTCTTCCATGCTTCCTCCCTGTCCGCACCTTTCTTCCGGTGGTTTAATGTTGAAGTGGAGAGTCAAATCGTGATAGTGTGTCGTGTTTGGTGAGTGACTTTTGGGTGACTCAGAGTTATTCTTCTTAGGCAAGTATTGTGAGAATGGATGAGGAATGCACGGAGGACAGGTATAGTGTGTGCGAGAGGCAGGGGGATGGGTTATGATGGTAGAGTTCAGGATAGGGAAGAATAAGGGAGAGTCAAAGTCTAATGACGGGCAGCCTCTGGCACACTTTGCTGAGTCCATGTTTAACCCCGTTTTGTCCTGGCATGTGATTCCCCGCGTAGCTTTTTGTGTACCTAATCACTGTCCCCAGAATTTTGTTGATTCACTCCCTCTGTTATTTCAGTTTACCATCTTTTCTTTCTTCCTTCGTGTCTCTTGCTTCTCATTGTATCTCCCCTTTTTACTATCGTTCTGATCATTCCTTCCTGTTACCCTTTGTTTTTTCCTTGTTTTTCTTGTCCTGCGCTTTTGTGTTTGTTCGTTTCTACCCTCTGCCCCTATTTCTCTTTTCTTCTTCCCCACCCTTTTGTCCACCATAATTTTCTCTGCCGTCTTTTTTGTCGCACTTCATGCTCTATCCATCAGATTTCACACATTACCCTTTGCTATATCTTCTTCTTTTCTCAACGCTACTCCCTTCGGATCGCTCCTGTGGCACGAGTTTCCCTGTGTGAACGCTGTGGTTCTGTAATTCTCCTTTTTATGGGGTATTCCTACCAGGTCCCCTGCGGCCGTGTGGCTATCATATATATTCCAACCCAGCCAACTATCATGGTATTTTGTATTTGTTACTTGTTCTCGTTCTGGTTCAATCGTGCAACCTCGACCCCCTTTGATGACGTGAAATTACTATTGCCCTGCATACATTTTTCCATTACACGAATCACCACCAGAGTACAGTCTTGAAACCATATCCTCATTTTTTCCGCCTCGTCTTCACTGCCGTGGTCCTCGTGTCATTTTTGTTCTCGTGTTATTGCGTGTATGTCTTTAAACGCGTGAGTAAGGCAGTGAAGTGCCGGACACTTTTGTTTTGTGTGCGGACACAAGAACTAGTTTCTTGGGTCTGGCTGCCGGAGTACGAGTGTCTGCTGCCATGAACTTTGCTACTGTCCTATATCTAGTTATGAGTTCCTTATGATAATTTCTCTGTTGTTGCCTAAGGTATGTTTCTGATAAGTAATGGAGACATTTCCTTGGTTCAGTTTGTGTGTGAAGCTTTGTGGGTTGGGATTGATGATGTATGTGTCGTTGCAATGGTAAGATTCATATCTTCCACGAAAGAAGGAAAAAAGAATGGGGTTGGGAAGAGAGATTTAAACTTGGTCTATGAGAAATGAATGGGTGGACCGCATGGCGCTTTTTTCTCCCATAATGGGAAAGTCATAATAATTTCTTATTAGCAGATTGTGAAGAAGATGTAATTATACTTTTGTCTAACAGCAAGTCAACATATGTTGCAGATGATTACGTCATGATCCTGATGAGTGCGTATCTCCTTTGAATTAGTATGTCTATTTGCAGGCCTCAAGTAAAAAAAAAAGAAAACAGTAAGTGTTGAGTTCATGGTTTTCTTTTTGATGGGTTGTCCTTCGGGTAGAGTTCCTTTCACTAGGTCTTGCATAGCACCAATTTTGTGCCGAAAAATACCGGGGTCTGGGCTTGGTAATGTTTTCTTCGTTTGCAGTTGATTTTTGCCGTTCAGGATAGGCCGGTCGATTTGCACACCCCAGTTGTACCCTCCCGCGTGTTTGTGGGTTGATTCAGTGGCTGCGGCTTAAACAGTTTAAGTTACTTGTAACGAAGCTTTTAACATGGCTTAGCTAACCTTCACTCAGCATACAAAATGCGTTGGCTATTCTCAGTACTTTATATTCTTTATATGCGTTATTTGCTTATACTCCTTATCCATTACATGAACTTCTGTGAATACATTTCGCGACATGTTTGTGTATTAATGCATTATATTTCTTTGATTTCCGACAGAGATTCGACTGTTTGTTGTGTGAAGGTTCCCGATTACTTTCCGCTTGCGCGTACGAATCACTACTAATATGCTATCGTTTTTTGCTTTTCCTCATTCCATTGCAGTTTTATCCCTATTGTTAATAGCCGCTTTTTCTTCATCCATAATGTTTTCTGTTAATGTTAAACAACGTACATTCACCACTGGATGATCCTGAACCCTGCGCACATGAGGGGGTCACTTGTCTTTTTCCGATTCTATCGGACTCATTTCATTTATTGATTGTCGTTCATTGTTGATTGACTTTTTAAATATTAAATTGCCAATGTAAATTCAATAGGCAGTCTTTCGTGTTAATTAGACTTTACTACAAAAGTCTGGAGTGCGTAACATGGCCTCTTTCCTCGTTAAACTTCATCTAAAATAACCACATATTTCCTTTTTATTGGTTCGTCCTCCACTTTTCTTATTACACACGGATAATTAAGATTTTTTCCTACTTGCCTGGTGATCTCCCAAGAGTTTGATCCAGTTTCTGTTTTTGTTATAGAATAGAAAATACCATTAGATGTCAATTTTGTCTTAGCTTAAATCTCGTACCAACTACTGTTCTCGATAAAACATAAGCATACACGTTATCTTAACCGTAATGTCCAGTTATCTTACTCCACTTTATCTAGCTGTTACCCCTACTTTTTAATCCGTCACCCTGCATTATACCCTATCTATTCGTATTTTACTGTTTTTTATTCCCTACTCAAACGTCTGGGTTCTTTCTTTTTTTCTGGCTCTATTAGTTGCCGGCTCATGTCTCGTCTGTATTAACGTGCTGGTTTTGAAGCTGTATAGTTATTTTCACCTTAATACCCTACCTTTCTGAACACGGTCAAACCCGGTGGGGGTTGGTTGCCGTGTGTTTTGGTGGGGGTGGAGGCTTAACATCTCTGAATTCTTTATTATTTATTACATTCCTTTTCCACGTTTTTTGTGCGCGTGTTACTTTTTTTTCCCGTTGTTGTGTTATGTTGTTGTTTGCATTATTTTCGTTAATGTGAAATGAAACGATAAATGACAGCACTCTTTGTCGCGGATAGCAGAAATAGAAACAGCTTGGAAGGAAAAAAAGAAAAAAGAAGCGAAAACGAAAAATGATGATGAGAATTGCTTCGTTCGTCGACGATCGGCAAAGCAGCGCCATTCCAACATCTAGGAAGAAAGAATGCGACGAGGGCTTGAACTATTGAATAAATTGTTCGATCAACCAATAGGACTCATGTTCTCAGTAATGGTCAGTACTCAGGGTTTGCTAACCCAGTGAATCCAAAATCTGGATTTGCGTTTTATTTGTTAATTTCTGTGAGTATAAAAGTGTTTTGCTGAAAACTACCAAGAAAAAGTAAAAATGTTCATGGTTAATAATAGAAAGTCGACTTTTCGTACTTCTCTTGCACTTTTCTCTTTGAGCAATTTCATTTTGTTGTGCTTTTTTCTTGCGCAATTTTGTTTTGTCTTGAACAGGAAAAAAAACCTAATCCTCAATTCGAAATCGAATGAATTTTCTTCGAAAGTCAGTGGTTTTGTTAGATGTGAAGTCAACAATTTTAACTAGTAATATTGAAGGCGATATAAATAGTTATAGAAATAATGAGCTCTTGATTAATCCGACAAATAATCGAGATAATGATATGGATAAGAACTGATCCATGGCAACAACAATGTATTCGACTATCCACAATTTTTTTTTTTTTTTGATTTCACATTTCTCTCAAAATTGGGCTTATATCAAACGTTCTTGATCAAAAAATATTCGAATTTGTTCCTTGATTTGTTCAGATCTGTTTTTCTTCGCTTTTTATTTGTACTAGTATTTTTTACACATCTAATAATTTATATTTGTCAGGACACGGTCTACCTCATGAAATTTATATCTAGTGATTAGATCAATATCAGAGCACATTTTATAAAATTCGTGAGACTTTTTATCTGCGTCAACGAGTCCTGCTGTATCTACGTATTCATGTTTAAGAAGGTTTTTTCCTTTTCAAATAATGTTTATAGCAGTACCGAGAGTTTAGAGTGCATCCTTTATGAATGTTTATAGCATCTGCTCGATGTTCGATGTTTACCTCACTCAATGACGGTAATGACAATATCACTAGCCGTTTCCATATGTTTAATGAGCAACGATTCATTTGATGTGTAGAAGGGAGAAGAAATAAATGGATATACAATTCTATGGATGAAAGGAATTGACGATGTTAATAGAACTTGGAATAGGCGATTCTATTTACTACGATGACTGAAATTGTGATAACAAAAAAGAACTGAAAGTAGTTATAACCTCAATAGAAGCATGGAGAGCAATCAGCTATTGGAAATGGTTCATGTTGTTGACCAGATTATGGTTAATGACTTGCCATTAGTTAAGCAAACTTTCAATTGAACAACGACGAATCGTCGGTCATTGGTGCATCTTGCATCCGAGCCACAGCAATATATGAAGTCGCTATGTCTCCACTGACGGAACATTAATTTTGTCCATTTTTCTTGAGTCTGAGAGATCATTTCTGTTCAGTTGGTGCCGCTGCTTTCCATGTAAAGGTAGAATTTGTAATTACAAGTATTCTAGTTTTCCCTTGCTCCCTTGCTATTTTTCCCTTCTGTAGCGATTCTTGGTCAGGTTTCCATCTCATCAGTTGATTAACAAAAAGAGACGCTGATAGAAAAACTTCCGTACTTACTTCACAAGAAACAGTTATGATTTTTAGCTAGAAAAGAATAGGAAAGAGTTTCTTTGAGCTGGATTTGTTTGCAAAAAATAAATGCCATAATGTGAAAGCATCTAGAAGAAGAGTACACAACTAAAACCTTCTATCAACAAAGCTTACATACCTCATAACGTTTACTATAGTATACCTAGCTACTTAATTATGATCCTTTGAGATCATTTTTAGCCTCTCAAACTCTTCCCAAGCATTTCTACCATTCTGTGAGCCGAGCAATAGAGCGGTGATCACAACAAATCACTTCGCTGCTTGAAGATTTGAAGACGATTATAGTGAGTCAATGCTGATTCCACTGCCACTTTGTGATTTATTGTTTTGTTCCCATTTCTATGCATGTGATGATATGAAGGCGCCGTGGGCGAATGGTTGTGATGTTGGTCACGGCGCGCATGGAGCCAAGCTCCACCCCTTCTCCCTTCCCCTGCTTCTCTCCGGTGGTCAACAGCAACGTCCTACGAAACGTCACAGCAAGGCTATCGTCGAGATTGCAAGGAGACTCGCTCAAGCAGTTTTCTACGCCGTTCAAGAAGAAGACGAAAATACGAATTGAATGCTAGAATTACTGGGTCTGCACAATGAAAAAAAACACCGTGACGACGGATCAAATTAAATGCTAAAAGATTGTATCAAGTGGCACTTAAGCAGGTAACAGAAGGCTCTTGAAGAGAATACTTAGTGAGAAATCTGCCTGCGAAACGGTTATATTCACTATACGCAACTTAATTATTTCTATTATTTAGTCCGTTGAGGACACGATAGCGTAGTGGTTAGTGGTGTGGTGTTTCGGGAAAGAAGGTGATAAGAAGTCGCCGGTCCGCTCATCTCCTCAACACTCTCTTGCAATCAGTCAACAGATGCCTTAGGAATATCGTAACTCGGCTACTTGTACGACTGCAAGGAGAATCGTCTCAATCAAAGTCTTTAACATTCATTCAGAGGACGAAATCATCAAGCAGCAGCCGAAACAGCTTACAAGATGTCCGACATACTTTGTAGAGCATGGATGAGAGAAAACGAGTTTGATGCAAAAGTGCTAGAATCAGGAATCGGCATACTAATTTGTGATAACAGATCGTGCGAAATGAATCTGTTAGTTATCTATTTTCTTGAATAAATAAATAAAATAAATAATTCATTTTGTAATATCGTTGAGATAAAACGAACTGCACGATATATAATTAAATCTCCTTTTAAACATGAAGCACTCCTAGGAAATGAAAAAAGTCGGAAGAACGGAATGAACATTACAAAAAAAGGGCGCAGCGTCGAAACTGTGAAATTCTAACTGTTCTCATTTTATTTAATCTCATATTTATTTCTCTAAGTGACAGCTCCCATACGAGAGATGAAGATGAGAACTGAGTTGAAACGTTGGCCATGGAATCAGGTGGTGGCTTATAACTCGTTGTAAAGTGCAAATTAATGTAATGAATCGAAAAGAGAAGTTTCCATCTCAAGTGGATTTGATACCATCCAAATAGAAAAGGTCCCGTTATAACAGCCGTGCGAGTAAGATCCTCTGTATCTCAATCAAGTTTCGTGAAATTGGACCGGGAAATTTTTACCTCAATCAGCTACAGTTGAAAGCAGTAAGTCAAATTTTCACTTGAGCAATTTTTATAACTATCTTCTGGACCGTGGGATTCCCGTTCAAGCATGTCCCCATCTGTCAAACGTTCCTCGATGTGCAGGTGGTGATGTCGTGTTGGTAGTCGCCGTCGTCGGTCATTCCCCACTAATTGAGTGGGTAATTTGCATGCACCTATGGTCGTCGGCATCGTTGTTGTTCTGCCTACAGACAACAGCAACATCAAATCCGACAACACAGCAGAGACAGCGGTGTCCGTTTGAAGAACAGACTGTTGAATTTCACGACACGCTATTGTTTCTTCATTCTGGCACGTTCGTCGTCCGACGACGCTTCAGTTCAATTTCCGTTCGGAGCTCATTCTCATCAACCAAGACAAAAGTGCATGTGTGGCATTATTATGGGCATGAGGTCATACGAATGGCTCAAAGATCATCAACACCACCACCAGCATATTGTCGAGGCGTAATTGGCTTCAACCGCTGCCGGCCAGCCGACCACATTACGGCGAAAAGCCTGGAATCGATGACCGAGCCGACAAGGCGACCGATTGACCGACCGACTGCTAAATTGATAAGGATCTTGGTTAAGACGGCAAAATCCCTAAGATATGAATCGCCAACGGCATATTCAGTCAAATTGAGTGACGCTGGACTTAACGTTTCACTGTTGGATACGTCAAAAGAGATTTATGATAAGATTTGACAATGAAAGTATCCAGTAGAAAGCAACGCCAACATCAAGAAAGCCTGGTTGCCGATAGTCCTTGAAAGAGCATGCTTTAACTCGATGATGAAGTAAACTTAAGAAATTTATGTGTTTACATGCAGGACTCTGCATACTTAAAAGTTTAGCTAGTTGAAAACATTATATATAGAATGAGAATGATCAAAAAATGGCAGATTTTTCCAGCGATTAACAGCATACTAATGAGATAACAGTATGTTTAAAGACCAGTAAAATGCTAAGAGAAGAAAGAGCTACTCATCCCAGCTCATCCTTCATTTCCTAGGGGTGATTTTCTTTGTAGAAGCATCATGTTTTCTCTCTTAAGCGGTTATTTTACTCCTTTCTAATGATCGTGGATTTTGAATGTGTACCCTTACCAAGTTTGCAACTTCAACCGTGAGGATGTCAGGAAAAAGTATTCGTTACTGATCAACTCTTAAGGATGTGCCTTTTATCCAGTTCGATTCGTAGCATCGTGTAGATGACTAAATGCATAATTGGTCAATGCAATGACTCGCGATCCAGGAGGGAAAGAGTGATCGGCACTGTTTAGGTCCTCGAGGATTTCTCATGCATTCACCTTTATCAGGCCACTGCTCTTATTTTCTCAGAAAGGTATGGTACTAGTATGCAGTACTTGGAAGTATGGGGGACCTGGATAACCCGATGCAGGGTCGAGCCAACGACCAAATTCTATCAAACGTCATTCTAACAACTGCGCTAGACTTTTCCTCGAATGAGGCCATAAGGAGGGAAATGATTGACGACAAGGTCTGGAACTGATGTATTTACTTAACATCTGTGCAGCTAGTTACATTTTCTTAATACTAAAAGTAATGACGCCACTGAGATTTTTGTAATTATTATTTTATCAGTTTCAATATAGATTCTTTCTTAATCCTAGTTTTTCTTCTTTATTGTTCACCCAAATGATTAATATTGTGTAGTTTCCTTTGCACTTTTCTGCAACCTTTATTTGAGAACTACACTTCGTTTGCATATCGGCTTGGTGCGGAATTTTAGGGTAAAAAACGACTGAAAAAACAAGACAAAGTTGACGGCTCCGTTAAGGGAATCAATATTAGCTTAGTAAATGAACAATAGTGAAGAGGTACTGACCACTGGACGGCTGAACATTTTCTGCTTAGTTTATTTTTTTCAAGTTTTTTTTCCTGTTGGTGGCAAAGGATCCCGACAATAAACCGGCTATGATAAATAAGATGCAATGAGATTAAGTACTGGCCCTTTCATTTCCGACATCATCGCATTGTTCTTCTTGTAATGACACACTAATGGCAAGAGTAATTGCTTCACGAGGGCATCCAACCTTGGTTTGCTATTGGGTAAGATGTGGACTAAATTTATGTCTCTGACGATAACTCTCCATAGCCTTGCTTTGATTAAGCCTTGGCCTTGGCCCGATCAACTCGATTAAAAGTGAAGTCCAATATTTTACTAGGTGGTTGCCTTTTTATGAATTGAAACCTGCTATCGATTACAAGAAAATACTAGATTATTAAGCCTGCAGTCACGTTTTTGAGTCGTGGGCCTACCAACTCTTCGAAGTATTTATCCTTGATGGATTGAGTTCAATACCATCATGTCTAGAATCCGTAATTTTCCATAGATCGTTTTCCAGATTTTCCGGACCACTAATCTCAAAGGTGGGACAAGACTTGAGCAGCGTGTTTTCGGAGGGTATTATTATGAAATTCTAGATCATTTGACAATTGCGATGTGAAAAGAAGACGGTGTTCTGAGACGTGTTCTAGTAGGAACAAGGAGGTCGTCGACTGAGAACAATGGATAAGCCTTTTCGACAAATCAAATTGTTTGGAGAAGATTTACGCATTTGGGTTCGTTCTCGTAGCACCGTTTATTCGGTCGGATGCATATTTGACCTAGGCAGTGCTAACGATGTGTCAAATAATGTCCTTATCCTAACAGAAAAGTATGGTACCAAATCATCGATCCCAGAGTGATGGGGCTGCTCGCACGTTTAATCGAGCCTGCGACCATATTTGTATTGTAGGACACTCAAGCGCTGCACTAGACACTCCTATGGGATCATAGCTTCCACATATGTTACTTAATTTGTATTAGTCGGAAGTTCATCTGGACGATGTTCGCTCAACTCGCCTAACTCCTTTTCCCGTCTAATTACGATTCAACGGGAGCTCGTCTCATCTTTTCGTGTTCACTTGAGGAAAACACGAACACCAGTCGACTCTGTTTCTCATCGACAAGGCTGCCAATCTGATGGATGCACGACGGCTGCAGCTAAGACCATCTTAATTGGTTGGCAGCCACTCGGCCTCCGTTCTACCGCATTGAACGCGAATACTGAACGAAATGATTAAACATCTAAATGAGTGAACGGGGTGAGGGAGTTGGCGATAATACGTACTTTAGGGGCAGAATACCCTACAAATAGCGAACAACTTTCTGAACTATGGCACGAAAAAATCAGCAGCACAACTGTTAATCGACGTCGAGCACAAGTCTGTCAGTATTGTAGTGAATTTTGTCTAAATAAAAAACCACTAATCCTCAAGAAAAGCCATCGACCGTCGAGACGACCAACCTCACGAAAGCTTCAACTAAAGATTAGTTCTCGAGATCTTCTTTATTTATTCTGTTCCTCATCTCATCTAACAGCCGAGCCACAATGAAAGTCAGTTTCCCGAGTTCCTGCAAAGAAGAAAGAGTTAGGAGAATGAAAGCCATATGAAGAGAGAAAAATTCAAAACAAAGAGCAGAATAATTTAGTTACTTAGTAGGCACTGCAGTTCAGTCTGTGCTGTGAAGTGGTGTTCGTGAAAAGATATCTAAAAAGCTTCCAGAAAGAGATTCCTGACAATTTCAGAACAGCACTGGTAGCAAATGTTTTGCGGCCAATCGTTGAAAGAAATCAAAATTAAGATCATTCTTCATGTGCATGGAATCTCCTAGAAATTTCCTCTTGAAGTACAAAGTTGCATGAATTGCATTGACTCGTAAAAATAAAAAAAAAAACCTTCTGATCAACGGCCTTTTTTTCATTTTTCTGTCATTGTGAAGGCCAATCACTTTCCTCATCTATTCGCTTTCTCTTAGCTTACAACCAGACTGATGTATCAATTTTTTCTAGAAACAAGCTGCTAATTTCATAGATATTTTGTTTCAATCTGAAAACGAAACGGGAATCAGATAATTTAGCAAACTGATCAACAAAATGATTTCAATCAGGAAAAATCGATTCCATACAATTAACGCAAGTTTTGAAGACGAACGAATGTTGGATCAATTGAGTGTGAAGACAATAAAGACTTAAAACGTTAGGCAAATAATGGCTTTGTAAAAACCTCTTGTGAGGTGAAAAATCAGAAAAAATTTATTGATATAGCCGCGGTGAGGTTGATGAATGTCGGTTCAAAATGAACTAATGCAGTATGATATTTCGGTGATTTTACAACAATGACTTCCTTTCCTTACATCAATTGAGCAAGAATTTAAAGCACAATCAGAAATGGTAGCAGTCCAATCCATCTATGGATTCAAGACAAGAATTTGCCATAGCTATTTTACCACAATTTTTATTGTTACTGCTATCACAATTATTACTATTATTACTAGCATTATTATTATTACCAATTATTATTACTACGAGCGCATGAGGTGCAGCGCGTCAGAGGTTCTATGCGTCGCACCCAAGATCAATGGTTCGATGACGCGCTCGTGGTTCGTCAAGACATCGATCCCTGCAGGGTTGGTAAACTGGTATCCAGACTGGTTTCCGACTTGTCTGGAAAGATAAGGAGCATCGCTTGATACAGCGCTACGCCACCGCAAGCCATTAAGTCCAAAAATGCATTCGATCATTCCAAACGAAGTTAAAAATTGAAGGCGAATGCATGGCGCATCCTCCAGGGGATTGATTAACCCTGATGGCTCTATCCTTTTCAATTACCAATACTATTATTATTCATGGTATTACTGTGATTCTTTATTTTTGCTGCTTTGATCAACAGCTTTATGATGGCCCCAATATTCCTTTAAGAGTATTGAAAGGTAAGCACGGCTGTCTTCTTTTGCCATTTCTTCTCTCTTTGATTTTGCTGCTCTATCATCATTCTTTGTTACCAATGTTGATACTGTTAACAAAATTTTCTAATTTTACTGATGGATTCCCACCGGTATGTCATTGTCTCCATAACAAGATAATCACAATTGCTTCTGATCTAAGAATGTAAAAACTTTCGCTTCTCTAAATCCTCCTATTCTGTGAAAATTTTTTCTGTCAAAGGTATTTGTTTCTTAGCTGCAGTATCATGCCCAAATTCCCACTACCATTTGTCTCTTTCTCCTCCTCCTCACTTTTTTGGCTGTTTTTTAGCCGTTTAAACGTTTCCAATCGAGTCGGTACTTCTTGTCCACAGAGACTATTTGTCTCATCTTGGAATTCGATGTCAGTAGCTTATGGATGCCGTCATCTGCCCACACATCGTTTTACATATACTTCTTCAAAGGTGTTATAATTTTATGTTTTAATGTGTATGTAATCACAATTTCATAGTGGTCATGGTGTAATAATGAAAGTTTACCCGCAATACATACGTTCACTTTGGTTCAATCTCACGCTCCCGGCTAACTGAGCCTTCCATCCCTGGAGGGATTAGTCAAGTGGATAACAGAGTTTTCCAGAGGGATAAAAACTCTGGTTTGATACATCTGTAGGCCCCTATGAGTCATCGAATACGTTAAGTATTCATCCAAACCACTTCTACATTTCAAAGAATGGGAGTGGTGCATTTTCGCATGAACAATCAAAGTGATTGCTTGGTCCGTTATATTTTCTTGCTAAATGGAATCAGAATTTTATGAATCTATCTCGAGTTTTACAGTTAGTTCTTGTCGATCGTCAGCTATGCTGAGAACGTAACTGTTGCGAGCGAAGAATTTCTGAGCGACAATCAGACAAAAATATCTGAATGAGACATGCATGTTTTATCTTTACATATATATAACTATATATATATATATATATGTATATATGAATCTCGAGTATTATAGTTAGTATATATATATATATATATATATTTGTAGTTAAATGCATGTATATATTTTAGTTGTTTATATATATATATATATATATATATATATATTGTAGGATGTCGCAGAAGACCTGCAGATCTGAACAATTGATCAGCAGTTTGAAAAATTACTGATTTGTTGACTAACTAATCAGTATTATCGCGATTCATTGGCGCCTCGGATTATTTGAACGATTTTCCGAACAATCAGTTAGAGTCTAGAAGTTTTTCATTTCCAGAAGAAATTCAAGTAAGCCACTGCCGACAATCGTCTCATTCGTGGTAAAAGCAATTCATTACATTGCCCGTCGTAAAATCTACGCTGGAGATTGCAGCAATGTGTGCATCCGCTTTCTATCCTCACATCCACCATTAGTAAAGAATCCCTAACTATTTTTTCGTGTGACTTTGACTGTTTCTTCAAAAATTTTTTGACTTAAGCAGCGATTTCGTTGGATGATGGTCAGACCGACTCGTCCCGGAATCCTGAGATAATTGTGTTGGAGTTTCTATATTACTTAAAAGAGAGTTTCTCCCGTGCTTTAATGAACAACTAGATAGGTCAGACCGTTATCCTAGTGGACGGGATCTTTACCACGCGGTATCCACTGTCGTCAAAGTAATTGCAATTCACATTGCACAAATCAAGACAATCCAAACTGATTAAATACTGTGATTATATGAACGCTGGAAAAAATTAATCAAAATGTCCCTGAAAAAAAATCGTAAAATTTTTCCGAACCTATTTTTAAGGGTCTATCCCTCTGCAAGGAACTAGTTGAACCGAAAGGCGCTGTGCCACCCATAAGGCGTAAGACCAAAACACGTGTCTGGCACTAAATAACTGCCATAACACACCTCATTTAAATCTCATGATATGTAATCAATTCAAAACAGAAATGATACTGTGGACTAGAGGGACGCTGAGAAAAATCAATCGGAATGTCCTCAAGAAGTTCATTTCATTAACCCTTTTTTTATTCATCTCGATTTCATTATACATTCATTTACATCTTGAATTTTACAAGGTAATTAGAATGCCAACGAAGTAATAAAAAAGCCCCTCCGAGGAATTGTGTAGTAAGAACGAACGAAAGCGAAAGAAGGGAGAAAAAAGTCTGACTTAAATCCCACTAATCTACGACACCGCTTTGAGTTGTGTTAGGAAAGCTTCTTGTTTTTGATGTCGTCAGTTTACTTACTTCATGTCTAATTCGAATGAGTCGCGTAGACACCACTAGTCTGCACATTATGCTTCAGCAGATACAAAATGTAGTGAAAAATCCCATTAAAACTTTGGGAAACGTCGTTGAACTGCCACATATTTATTAAATGACTATTGTAAAAGAGTTTTTTTTTGTCATCACAGACAGAAGGGTCGTGTGTAGCGCAGAGAGAGAGATGATCTGAATGAGCACGTGTCCGTTGGTTCGATCTTACACTCTGATCAAACAAAGCCTTCATTCCTTTTGAATCGACAACTAGTGCCAGACCCGTCTTAGAGGGAGGGGTTGATTGAGATAATTTTCCTTAAGTCAATGAATGTTTAAAAGGACATTATCATTTACTCGCATATACACCCATTCAGCTCTTCATCAGTGGCAAGGAAGTTGAATACAAGGCGCAGTTTTGAGGGTTTGAATAATGTCAAAATTTCTCCTATTCTATTGTCCTTCAATAGAGAAGAATATTTATTAAGAGGATAAACCCTCTAAATAAATAGTGAAATTAATCAATATAACAGAAATGTAACAAATATAACAGAGTAAAATACAACAAGGTGTGACGTCACAGTGGGATAAGTTCGGTTCTGATATCGTCAGGAATGCTCTGCATTATGTCACGGATCAGATACTCTTCTTCGATCATCGTTAGTCCATCATTGGAACGAATCGCCTCAAATAAAAACTGTTTGATCATTTTCGGGAAGAGTTTCGATTTGTACTCAAACGTATTATTCTTGAATTGATCTATGTTACCATTGGAAATGCTCCCCTCCTTTAGAACTGCACAGTTCACGCTTTTTTCTTTTGAAAATAATGCATCGTAATCGATAGAACTGCATAAACACTAAAAGCTTTTTGATAGTAGGAGGAGTGGGAATTACAGCATCAAAGGGTAGATGTAACGGAAGAAACAAGGCACCCATTCGAGCGCCGACCTTTTGAAGTTCGATCCCATGCAGGCGACAAGGCGAAGCGCGTTAATCCGAAGAGCAGAGGCGAGGGAGATTTCTACCTTTTTGTTTCCTCTCTGAGGAGACAAATGGTAGATATATCAAGAATCTTGACTGTCTTATCGGAAACTGGGGCTAACGCAGTCCTTTTGGATCAGCGTCATCCCCCAAAATGAATACCACATCTATTCCGATAGTCTAGCAGTCATTCGAGGGCAAGCAGCAGCGGGAATGTAGATGATTAGGCAATTATGAGAGCTTCACATTCTTAACAGGATAGCGATGACAATGCGTGCATGAGATGGAAAGAATGGATAGTTTACTGATCCATTCAAGTTATCCGATAGGAAGAAAATTGCAGTTGATTCAGGAAAGAAGGATAAGTCGATTGATAGTTTTTGAGTGTTGTATAAAAGGAAGTAAATAAAAAGTGAATGAATCAAGAGAAAATTCACCTCAATCTGTTCGGCGACCTGTTTGGCCATGGTGCTCAGCGAACTGATCCGTTGCCATTCGTGTTCACGCTGTGTCGCTAATTTCTGTACTTTATCGGCTTCCGCTTCATTGTATTTCTCCTATAAAAGGCTTCGGACAATGTTCGTTTGAATGGACAGTGTTAATAGTGTATCTTCTACTATCTATAGCTTGTGAAATTGTTCCAAGGTGACGGTAGAGCGGGCGTTTCTATTTCAAGCGGATAGTCATTAAATCTGGTAGAAAAGTTGTTTGCTTCAGGACGAGTATCGGATTGGATGTATTGGTTCGAATAGTCGACAGCAAATCAGAATTCCTCAATCGTCCTTGATATATTGACTAAGACGTGTAAAACCCCTTACGACCTACTTAATTAAGCATCAATATCATCGAAGGACCACATGTGACGCAGTGGTCAGAGGTGCTCTGCGACAGTGGTCGATGGCTCGATGTGACTCTCATGGTTTAGCAAGCCTTCCATCTTTTCGTAGTCCGTACTTACTTGAGTCAATTTAGAAAGCACATATGCATCAAATCACATCAAACCGAGCTAAAATTTAAAGAAGAATGCATGGTGCATACCTCACGGTCTGATCAATGCCAAAAGCTTTATCCTTTACCCTTTATCATGAGAAACGAATTCCGACGCAGTACATGATTCTCGAATTCCTGATCGAAGGTTCGAATAATTTCTAGAATCACTGCCGCCATTGAGAGATCTAATGTGCCTTCTAATAAACCTTTTTCCGAAACATAGTAGCCTATGATTGCCTATGGTAGAAAGAGAAATGCTAGTGGGGAACATGGAAGGCCCTCAGGCCAAGTCGTGCTCATAGGTGATGGTCACCAATCTCTGCAATTGACGATTGCCATCAGGACAACGTAACAGATGAAAGAGGTGCCGGGACGAGAGACTGTACAACAGAATATCTCCACAGACATTAAATAAGGACACAGTAGAATTTGGTAAAATAGACCTTGAAAAGGGAGCGCCGTGGCCGAGTGGTTGTGGTGTTCGTCGCGGGGGTGTGGAGCCAAGGCCCACTTCCCTCTTCCCCTCCCAACTCTCTCCAGCAGGCAGCACAACGCCTTATGAAACGCCACATCCAGGCTATACTACAGATTGCAAGGAGAATCGCTCAACTAGTATTCTACAACGTTCAAGAACAAGATGAAAGAACGAATTAAATGCTACAAGTACTAGAATCCGCACAATAAAAAAAAACACTGCGGAGATGGATCAGTGTAGAACAAAAGAAGAAAACTCTGGAAGAAGCAAATGACAATGGAGAAATGTAAAATACTGACCAAAAGATCTTCTGTAAGCATCATTTTCCAGCGTGTTAGCGCATTTTTCACGTCTCCTTTAGTTAATGTGGAATTCTCAATAATCTGCAACGATGGGCTTTTTTATATTCTTCAAGTCCCGAGAAGAAGGCAAGATTGATTATTGATAAAAAAAAACATTTTTAAGATGCAGATTGAAAAAATTATGAATTATAAGGATTACTGTATGGTCATTCATTTGCTCGTAACGGACCATTGAGTTCCTGTCTTCCTATTTATGCAACCCTATATTTTTGAGCAAAGAAGAATATAGTATTTTTGTAAATTGACGAATGTAAAAGACTTTGGCATCTACAACCTCAAAATATTTCTTGACGACTTCATTGGACGCGCCCTTGAGGAAGGACGGTAGCTCAATTACAGCTGCGCCACGTGTACCTGGTGTCGAGATCTCATCGTTTCCTGAATCAGAAGCCCAGCGGATCACTACCTCAAGAGGTAGTTGAGTTGTAGACAGTGGTGGCATAAGCATCAGTGAGTCTCGCCCTAACGAACTGTCAAGATTCGTTGTCACACTGGCTGCCGGATGGATATTCCATGCCATCTGCGAGCATGTGTCACCACAAATGGGAGGAAACCGATTTTCGAACTGTTGTATGTCAGCGTGATGGATTAGAATCCTTGCTGAGGGTTTTCCTGAAACAATAGTCAATATGCCATCGCGACTTCGATAACAATATATATATATATATATATATATATATGTTTGTATGTACAAATATCGTTTATAATAATATATATATATATGTTTTGAGTGTTTTAATAAGACCACGCTCAAACTTCAATAGATCCTTTCATTATTATTTGAGCCAACATGTCATGTGGTCTGTTAAGGGCTCTTGTACGGCCAGATACACGTGTTTCGTCCTTACAGACCCGTCGTCTTTCGATCTTTTAATTAGTCAATTCTCTCGGAACCCTTACTCTCCCTACAGAGAGGTATCGAAGACGAACGTTTTACTCTCTATGTCAAATGAAATTTTTACCTAAGACAGAGTGATGTAAACTCGATTGCTCTTTGGCTGGCATTTTCATCATACCAAACCTTTATTTCGAGTGTTCTATTGAGAAAAATCGGGCTGTACAAGAGCCCTTACCAGACCAAATGACATGTATGAAAGGATCTATACATGTACATGTTTATATATATTTATATACGTAGTTTTTAACTGTTTTGAACTGAATTGCATTCAGTTTGAATAAGTTGAATTTGAAAATTTATAGAATTTGTCCGCCTTTCATATATCATGTACAAAATAGTTCTCTAGATTGCAGTGCACTTCAAAATCTTCCTGTGATGCGTGGAAACTAGCCAGTGGTTTCGCTCACAAATTAGGATTTTTTGCGAAGCCTTAAGGATGTCTTGGTGTACGTTGAGATCCTCGGCACCCACTGACTAACCATTCATATTAACATGTGATAATTAAAGTTTAACATTCTATCGTTGGCTGATCTTTGACCGCATACGTAGCGCGGAATCGAGGATTCCTTGATCAACAGTGATACAAAAATTTCTTAACACCGTTCTCTCGATAGTGTGTTGATATTTTAATCTTCCTACTCTTGAATCTTCGACATTTGTATTAAAGTTTAAAAAAGCAAAATTGGAGAGGTAATGATTGAGAAGATATACTGTTGATCTCAATTTGGTAAAATTTTAACATGATATAGGATCCATATGCTTACCATGTATCTCATTTTCGATGAGAATATCTTTGTAGGACTGATTAATTGCAGTTCTGACGCTGTTGATTAGATAAGAACGAAAAAAAAAACTTGTGCCTAGTGGCGCACTAGAATTCCAATTCCTTCATGATCGCTTAACATCCACGAGGATTGAAGAGCATTTTCAACAGGTATATTAAATTTCGAGAAAGAAGCATTTTCTACTCTCACGACGCTTCAGTGAATTTCATCATTGTATGGATAAAAAGGATGAAGTATAGGGCACTCGGCTTTAATCAGCTTCAATTTCAAACTTCGTTTGAAGTGATCAAATGCATATCTGGCCTTTACAATGACTAATGGTGGCCCTCCGTTGAACCGATTGGGTGCTGCTTATCCTCCCAGACATGCCTGAGACCAGTCTGATACCGTTTAGCGACCCCGAAGGGATGGATGGCTTGGTGAGCGATGAGCGCGAGATCGGGCCATTGGCATCGCATGCGACGCAGAGCACCTCCAACCATTGCGCCACATGCGCTCTTCATTGTATTGATAGAAACAACATTTAGACACTCCTCTTCCTCGCACAGCTGTCCTTCCTTTGAGGCTGTATCATTTGTGAGCATCACTAGAGTGAGCAGTTGCAGACTTTCTGAAAAGTAGGTTGAAGCGAGTATGGAATCGCTGAGGTACAGGTCGTTTTCTGCACAAAAAAGTGCCACTGATTTTTTTTCTGTTTAAAAATCCGGTTTTACAACATGTAACATGTACAATCCGAGCCGCCGTGTTGATAAGAATTGGTGGTAACTTCTTAAGATATCAAGTACAAGAACGACATATCGATCAATTCTCATGGTCCATGGAAATAAAAGTACGTGGGTATCGGGAAAAATTTTCAGTGAATCCTCCCTATCACCCATTTCGATCTAACTACAGCTCTTTTTTGGACCGTAGATGGCTGGCCTCGGTGCTTCTATAAAGTTTGCAACTTCGCCAAATACTGCCCTATTCTTTCATTGAGTTCCCTCTCATTCTTTTCTGCAGATTCTTTGCAAACTTCGCCGTAATATAGTAGTTTTTTTGCAGCTCATGAAGGCTCACCACGGCATATAATATTGAGAAATTGTGAACGAAAACCTGATGCGTGAAAATTTTGAGTATTTAATCGCTCCTCGTTGGTCTCATAAATATTATATCTTCTCACAAACTAACGAAAGAACTAAAGGGCCAATTGACAGCAACTTCAAACTGCCTTTTCTATTCATTGTTGTTGATTTTTTTTTCTTGAAAAAAACCTTCCAAGAGAAAAACGGTGATCGAATGCTATGTGGGACTATGGAAAAATGAATACTTTGTACAGGTGAAAGCTTTTCTGAATAGCGATGTGAACAGTGTACTATCACAATAATCCTTTCTTTGTCCACTCTTCATTACCCTAAGCTACTCACTTAAGCTCCTCATTTCATCAAAGGAGAAAAATTATCTCTAAAGTCCCTAGTCTCTATCCCGGCTGACGTAAACGTTTTTGCACACCACTCTACATCATTAGGTTTATCTCTAAAGTTTTCAGTAGTCAAATGAGAAATAAGTTGATATCACTGAGAAGCTGAGAAGCCTGTGGTACGCAGTGCTTAGAGGTGCTCTGCGTCGCACACGAGGTCAATGGTTCGATGTCTCGCTCATGTCTCACCAAGCCAATCATCCTTCCGGGTTTGGTAAATTGTTACCAGACTGGTCTCGGACTTGTCTGAGAGGACAAGCAGCACTGACTCGGTTTAACGAGAGGCCACCACGAGTCACTGTGAAGGCCAGATATGCATTAATCACCTCAAACGAAGTCGAAAATTGAAGACGAATGCATGGCGCATCCCTCACGGGTTGATCAACGCCGAGAGCTTTGTCCTTTATCCTTCAATTTCGGTCTGATATATTCAGCTGTTCCTTTTCACTTCATAAGCTGCTTCGTTATTTCAATTGGAGGTAACTAAAATCGCTTCATTAATATTGATGAGTATGAGCTACCGTAGTGTCTTCTGGAAGCGGTCAGTACAAGAAGTTAACTCAATGATTTATGGACTTTCAGGTGATACAGCTATCGACGGAAGTACTAAGAAATGCAGAAAAACACCGAAAATATTGCGAACGAATTGGGTTTGCACTGAATTCAACACATTCGAAACTGTCGCTGTTAATTGTGCAAAACCACTAATAATGTCTCTGTGTAACCTTTTAGGGATGGCGTGCATGGTATACTATGCACTTTACTTGCCCAGCATTTCAAAAAACAAAGCCTTTTTACAGAATTGTAGTTTTCAGTGGATATCTCGAAAACCGTTAGTGTGGATAATGGGCTTGACTTCTGGAAAGGCCTTCCTTAGTATGCTGTAAGCAAGAGTGGACACGCTGTTTTTCGCCTTCTAAGTACATAGTGTGCGCTTCACTCGTATTTCCCTGGTTTTTCACCAGACGGAGCATTCAATGAACTATGGTTAATGCATGACATTGCAATGATGACAGTGTAAAATAAAAGAAAAAATCTCAAAGTCAACGAAAAAAGATAGATGCAATTTCGACTCCGATCCCACCACCATAGCTCTGATGACCATTAAACTATTCAGCATAGAAAATGTCCACAAACAAGAACTATGCTGATGAAAAGCATGCCGTCAAGGTTGCTGAAGTAAATAATATTTGTAATCTTTCTTGAGATCAGGGTCACGTGAGGTGTTTTTTTTTTTCGCTTTTTCCTTACCTGAAAAGCGATAGAAGGTGAAATAAGCTGTGCAGTAGTTATAGAAATACCAGAACAACAGAGCGTGAGCCAATACTCTTATCAAAAAAATCAGTCAATACTAGTTGAACCCTTTAAAGATAGGGTCTTTTCTGCTTTTATCCCAGACTCTATGTGGTCTATCGATAGCTTAAATTTCGGCGATTTTAATACTATACTGGAATCTTGGGTTTGGGATCTTGGAAACGCCTGTAGCAGCAAAGACAAACAGAATTAGGTTTCATCTTCGACGCTCAATTTTTGCATAGATAAGGTGTTTGTAGATGACTTAATAATAAAGTATCAGAACTTATTTGATAGCTTGAAAAACACTGATTCTGAAAGTGGGTTTGGTTTTGGACCTTCATGAACAGAGAATAATATTACGTTTTGCGTTCAATACGCCAGAAGCGTCTAAATGCTTGGAGGAAATCTTGTTGATGCAGAGCAAGAAAAAATCTAAGAGTTCTTTATCCTCGAAAAGGAGAAAGATTTTGGAATGAATAACGAAATTCGCGCTGTTTCGGAGCGGCAGTTGACACTTCTGCGCGCAGCGCGGTTACGCTATTATCTAGAAAACTCATTCTACGTTTTGGGAAAAATTTCTAAGTGTTTTGTATTCAGGTTGTGGAAGATATTTTGTTATATCTTTCGCTCTGCGCTTATAAGCCTTCATTTTCGTTTCATATTGCCGTTACGAAGTCATAAAGAACACCTTATGAAGTCCAAGCGAAGGGCTAACTATTTCGGGCGTGAAATGCAATTTTCTTTTCGCTCCTGTAGTGCTCTCTGGAGCCTTTTCAAAAGCAATTTCAGCTTCGGAATCGCTATCGAAAGATTGCTAAAATTGCGGTGAAAAGCTATCCAGCACCCTGGCCGAGTAAGGAAAGTAAACGGAGTATGAAGCATAATTTGCTCTGCGCTCCTACAAACGCAACAATAAGACATTTTCAAATAGCACAAACTTCGAATATCCAAATTTAAGCTTTCGAATGAATACTCAGTGTCCTATGAGAAAGCGTTGCTCAGCAAAATAGGGCTCTGAGTATTCATGGTACGAGAGTGTATTTGCCTTACCGAAAGCTCCAACTGTAGAGCTAAGTCAATTCCACTTACTGGTATAAAGGAAACTTTCACTGCTATTGTAAAATCGAGAAGTTTGTGAGGACACGAAAATCATAATTATATACCCAATCAACTGTACACTGTGAATTTTTTATTTCGATTAAACGATGTGAGATTATAAATTCTTACCTGTATATGATTTGTCATCAATATGTTGATGAGATTCACCTTTTAGAAGACGAATCTCCTGAATCGCTTTTGGATTTGGCCAAAAGCCGTTCGTTGGTGGATCGATGGAGATCCGATCTGGAAATCCTTCGGGTACCGCGATCGCTTTCTGTTTCAAACCGAAACCTAGGAAAGCGAATAAAAGTGATAGAATGATCTCAATCGGTTGAGGTAGAGGGAGAGAGAGAGCGAAGAAATCTTTGGCCTTTAGTAGATTTTGAAAGAAGTGAGCTGCCACTTTTCCAAGAACGAAATATCCGTGACTACAGAGATAAAACAATAGCAAACAGAGAAATTGCTGTTACGATGGTATGGGAGAGATTTCACAAAGAATACAGTCAACTTACAGAGAAACACGCTAACTACTGCTCTAACCAATGGATACTTTAAAGTTTATAGTAAGGTGGTATTATTATATTTAGAGCGAATAAAACAATAAAAGTTATGAATAATACCTAAAAGTTTGAAATAATAAGATACTAGCTGATAAATCTTAGAATTCTCGCATTAATAATGATAATAATAATGATAATTTAAGCACTTTATTTGATCCGTCATCACAGTAATTTCTTTTTTTTTTTCGCTGTTCGCATCCCAGCACTTCTAGCATTCAATTTGTTTTTCGTCTTCTTCTTGAACGGAGTAGAATACTGGTTGAGCGAGTCTCCTTGCAATCTCGGGGATAACCTTGCTGCGGCGTTCCATAGGGCGTTGTTGTTGACTGCCGGAGAGAAGTGGGGATGGAGCTTGGCTCCACACGCGCCATGACCATCATCACAACCACTTTGGCCACGGAGTCCCAGTAATATTATTAGTAATAATAGTAATAATAATAATAGTAATAATATAATATAGTAATGATAATAATAATAATAATATAGCAATAGTAATAGCATTCATAGTAATAAGAGTTGATTCTATGAGATATTACCCTTAAACAGTCATTTGACAGTAAGTGAAAGGTAATATTATCTTACAAACTTCACCCAAAAGTCAAAACCCTTTTACGAACCTTTAGAGGCGAACTTGAATCGTGGATTTTCAAATGGACCACTTTCACTGTACGCAACACTTCTCATAGCCATCAGAAACGTCCATCGGCCGCGACGAGATGATGATAAACCAATATTAGTGCCACCTATAAGATTGATATAATGTAGTTATTTGGAGTACTTGCCACAATAAGCATGTGTAGAGCACTAATCAAGGGCGCGCTACATTAGCTACACGGTAGTTGGCTCGTTTCTACAACTAGTCAACAATGCCTTCTTTCAATCGCTAGAATTCTCGGAACAGCACTAGCCTTAATTGGGAAGGCAAAACACTTGATACATCGGTATGTTTCCATTAGTCAGAATTTCCTTCATAGATTTATTTTGCTATTTAAAGCCCAAATCTGGAAACTGCTTTAAGCTGAACACGTTCTTCAACTAAGCCGGAGTTGTCATCATGTTTTCGGGGCCTCACGGGCCAATATTTTGACTACTTCTACTTTTCAGAGTCATGTTTTTGCTTTCTTTTTTTGTAGAAAAAGAGAAAGAGAGTGCGTGACTCAAGCCATCTGTGTGCTTACCACGTGTAGTAAAACTATAGACAAAGTCAACTCGTATAGGGAAAACGAACGTTTAACGGCCGCTCACAGAAAAGGAATATATAGCGGAAAAGCAATGAGTATTTCTCAATAGAATTATGTTATGCTCCAAGGTTCCGCCAAAATCCTTTAGATCTCAAGCTCTCCGATAACGCTGTTGTTAAAAATGCTCAATAATGCCTAAGTAGTTGCTGGTTCTATACCGTAACTAAGGCTAACCAAGTAACATATCCCACTCGGGCTGTAAAACAAGTACCGAGCTCGTCCTGGAGAACATAAACACTGTCTTGATATATCAGTAGTATATCGCAATCTTTGCTCAGGCCAAATACGCATTCGATCATCTTTAGGACGTTACGAAAGGAGTAGAATACACAGCAACTCTCACAATAGTTGATCTACCAAATACCTTGACCCTTCGTTGTGTTTAACTGAATAAACCCATATAACAAGATGTACTCTACCAAGCTCTGCTGGAGTGCAGTCTTCGATATGAAGAGTAAGAATAAGAACCAGAATAGGTACATCCCCGTTAGACGCCGACAAAGGAAAATTCGACCTCATTCGCTGTACAAGAACTTTCCATGAGAGTGTTAGTAATTTTTCAAAAGCCTCGATCTCAGGCTAGCGCGGTACGTGGCCGTTCTTAAAAAAGTCTTAGCTAGAACGCTTCAACAAAATTAAAACATTTGCGCATTACATAGGTATTTTTCTCGTACTACAGAGCTCTTCTTCAGACTATTAATAATCATTTAATAGCGTGAGATTTAAAGATTCCAACGCTGTGCTTATTTTCTGTAAGGACCGCTTCTCTGCAGTTTAGCAAGGAAAATCAGATTATATACACATAGGCGATCATGGATACTTTGGCTATTTCATGGGGTGGGAAACATGAAAGAGGCGGAGCGAGGGCAAAAGCGGCGATTGTAGCAGCACTCGATCAATATGCCCATCGGCGAATGTTATGAAAAAGCGATTTTCGTTATTCAACTAGGAAGTAAACTTCATATTGGAAGAAACTCCAGATCAAATGTGTGACTCTAATACTAGAAGTTTTTCTCTACTGTTCTTGTGCTTTTCGTGCTTGCAACGGAATAATAGTTGGATTCCACGGTCGATGTAAAACATTATGTTATTTTGAATTTGACAGCGTTGTAAAAGGGTGCTTTGAAAAATCGGTCACATATTACGCTAGCCAGAGATTTGAGCTTTCGAATGATTACTAATACTATTATGAAAATTCTTGTCTAACGATTGGAATCGAATATTCATTTGTCGCTGTATAACGGTAAAGAACACCAGATTACATGCTAACAACTTTTTGTCACCTCATCAATAACATCTCTACTTCATTCACAACTTTATATGAACGCAGTGACATTCATAAATGTTCATTGGGCTTTTAGATGAGACTGCTCAGAAAACAATCAATGAGTACGCTGATATAGAGCATTATCATCCCATTCATGATGCGGTATTCAGATTTATAGGTACTGCTCTATTATTGCGGCGCCAGTTGAGACCTTCAATTAAAGCGTACTCTTTGCTGCTATTTGATGAATACATAATTCTCTGCTAGCTTAAAACAAGTGAATTTTGAAGCTATATTCTATTTCTTATATTGCTTGTTTTAACGCCGTACCAGTCAAAATAAATTTTGTTTCACATTTGACCATTTCTCGCCTGATAAAACTTTTCTGCAACAAAATTTTGATAAATGGATAGAGCAAATCTTTCTCATTAAGAAAATGTGTGGACTCTTAGGAAAAACTTCTTAGACCTCTGCAATTCGGACATGAAGAGTGGGTATCACACATTTGAAATTTTGTGTTTTCCGCACCCCTTCAGAAACAAGGGAGTTTTTCAATTTTTCCAAATTGCTTTTTAGCCTGGTCAATAGCTCAAACCTAGACAATTCCAGCAATCTACTTAAGTTCTGAAGGAAACCTTCCAGTTCGCTGTAACAGCCAAAATAACAGTTTGTTTCACACTTGAGGAGTATCAACACGTCTTTTGTCGGGGAGAGTATTTCCTTCAGATTTCTAGAAAACTATTCGATAGTCCGAATTCTGCTGATTACAGTGATGTAATCGGTTTTTCGAAGGGACTTTTTAGTGAACTGTAATAGGTTGAGGCGCAATACAGCGACGGCGCTTGGCCAAATATCGCAACCGACGACACCTAGGGAACGCAGGTCATTTTTTGGAGTATTACTTGGCTGAGTTCATGTGGCATAAAATGATCGCAGGTGATAATATATGATTGTTGCGACCTTCTATTCATTGCGTCAATGTCTCAGTTGTAATCTCCATTGTCGATTTAGGTGAGGATGCTTTTGAATCACACTTGAATGCGATCAATGTTCTGGCCTCCTGAACAAAGATCTATATTTTATTGTGAGTCTGTCAATCCAGGGGTCACGAAAAATTATTTTCAACAATTTTTTTTCTCTGAAAAAGCATATGGACATGTAGAAAAAATTTTGGGGCGTCGGAGAGATCTCTGGTTTTCATTAAAAAAAACCACATTTGATTTATACAGCGGATTGCTATTACAGCTGTACACACACCCTAGCCGACTGGAAGTGCTCATTGAGTGTGAAATCCAATATTCTTGCGGTCCTTACAGTGATTGAAGAAGTCATTTCCGAAAGCCAAGTTTACCATCATAATCGGAAAGATTTTCTCTCTAACGATTAAAGACTCATTATAACAAAACTTCTATCTAATGATAAATCGTCGAATGAGATACAAAATTTTATTTTGACTGTACGGGGCAAAAATAAGCTAATTGAGAAAATTAAACATGCCATTGAAATTTTCTTGATTTGTGCTATCGATAAACTACAGAAAAGTTTTGCAAAAGCATAAAAATACATTTTTACCGCAGGCCTCAAGTGGCGCCGATAGAATAGAGCAGTACCGATTGACACAACCTTTTTACTGACGATAAGCTTGACATACGGGTTCCAGCGATCAACAACTTGCCAGAGAGTTTATTATAAACCTGTCAAAAATGGTATAGTTTTCATTTCGTTCTTCTTGAGTGAGGCAGCAAATTCCATCTTTTTTCCATGGAATCTAAAGTTAAGGTACTAGTACTGAATTTGTCAATAAAGCCGTACACCCATTGATTTGAATACATGCACTGTATCAAAATACGGGCTGTGAACTTGTTGTATTCTTCGGAATGTTAAGCGCTCTCACAGGAAGACCACCGACTCATTGGTCTGAAATCCTCAAGCCTTTGCATGGCTGATGTTCTCGAAAGCGGTCATCGTCCCAATTTGTACTCGCCAAAGCAACAAGTAGCGACAAAAGTTTGGTTGAGTGGAATGATGCACCAAGTATGGGCAAATCCGGTGCCAAAAAAATACTCAGAAAATTTTGCACTAAACGGATGCTGATTGAGAGATGACAGAAACGTATTCAGGCTGATGACGCCTACTTTGAATGGCGTTGTTGAACGATTTTATTCAATTCTGGCTAATAAATTCGGTGTTCATTGCTTCAGTAGCACAACTTATGAGAATACCTGATGTAAACGTTGGAGTTGGCAAATTTCTGCATAAGTTAGGGTTTCTTATTCTAATAAAAAGCCCATCCTAAATGTAGATCCGATTCTTTCTTTTGAGAAGTGACAGGAAATGAAGTGCTCTTACGACCGTTGTGATAGCTTCCAATGAATACACTATCAAAAGAAATCATTGAGAAATTGAATCGACGCACCTTTATTAGAATGTTCTGGAGCATAGATTGGGTCATTGCGAGACCTTGATGACTAGTAATGGTATCTAGGTGGCATCTCGTCGATTACACAAAGCTATTTGTGCACCTGCAATGCCGCGAACAAGCACGGTGTTGAACTTCATCAACAGTCCGCGACCAGTGAAAATTGTTAACGAATCAACTACTATAATACGTGTAGGACACTAGTATGTTCTACCAGTTAGATCTGCTGAGCAGACCTGAAAGCAGAAGAAACCTTTCTGCAAACTAGTGTGCAGCTAAATTGTCAAAAATCACCTGGTTATATGACCCGTCTTTACCTATTGTGCAAACACCAATTATTTCGTCATTCTGCAGATTGTTTTACGACCGTCTTCAAAAGAAAACTTTTTCAAAATTGCTTGTTATTCGGCTTTATGTC
Source organism: Parelaphostrongylus tenuis (assembly GCA_019055375.1). Classification (NCBI taxonomy): domain Eukaryota; kingdom Metazoa; phylum Nematoda; class Chromadorea; order Rhabditida; family Metastrongylidae; genus Parelaphostrongylus; species Parelaphostrongylus tenuis. Next base: position 49,915 of record JAHQIW010000871.1, on the reverse strand, counting down.
TAAGATTTTGCCTTTTTCGTGAATATATCTGATTATTGGTTGAGTTACTCTACTCAGAATAGTGGAATGGCTCCACTTAAACGTTCCCATGTCCAGCACAAAAAGACTACGTAAGTTTGTCGAGTGAAGAAAACTTTGAGAGCCGGTGGCTGCATTTCCCCGATTCCAGAGGAATGGAATTGTTGAATTCTAAGCGGGGTACGAGCTATGGCTTTGAATGTATTGAGACACTCTTCTAATCACCATCATTGAGCAATTCCCTGCACATTGACGGAAGTATAAGTAGGAATTTTTTCCCTATTAGTGTGAAAAATTTGTAGCCAGAGCGAAGTAATTTTCGCTCACCATCATAACATACGACTACACTGCTCAAATACGACGTCTCTAAATTAGCTGATGTTGGCATTTTAACTTCAAAAAAAAAATAGTCAGCTCTGCTATCCTTCCACGTAAGTTGGTAGAAATTCACCGACTCCGGAAAGATAGAAGGCTTGGTGAGTCATGAGCGCGAGATTGAATTACGGATCAGCGATTGAGCGATCGTGTGTAATGCAGAGCACCTCTAACCACTGCACCATTGGGCCACACGGGCTCACTACATTGTGAACGTCCACATAAATTCAAAACTTATTGTCTCCTTACTTTTCAGTATATATGGTCAACTCAGTTTGCTGCAAATTAGTCTGCTGTTGACCCACACCAATTTTGATATCATACGTATGTTGCACATTCAAATAATTCAAATAATTGATATCTTCTGGACATGAGTGATCTGCAACCAGTATGCCATTTTCGCAATATACTTACAAGTTGTAAAGTTCAACGACATCGCCAACTTTGATAAATTCCGTTCTTGAACATGCTTCAAAAGAGTCTACTCTGCAAATACACAGGTAATCTCCATGGGTGTCGTTTACATCGTCTTCTGTAGAACTGGAAAAGGTGATATGTGACGGTTGAACGTTTCTCCTCAGCGATGCTACTGGCCTGAACGACATTTTCACATATGTAGACAGATATGATACAATGTAGTTCGACAACCATTGAATCTCGTTAAAAAGAATAGAGTATAAACCTCTCTGTGTTAATCATGAGGGATGTGTCGAGCATTCGTCTACAAATTTATACTTCGTTTGGGATGATTGAATGCATATCTGACCTTTACAATGACTCGTGGTGGCCGACCGCTGTATCGAGTTAGTGGTGCTTAGTCTCTCAGGTGAGTCTGCGACCAGTCTGCTACAAGTTTACCGACTCCAGAGGGATGGATGCCTTGAAAAGCCATGAGCGCGCGATCGAACCATCGACCTTGTGTGCAACGCAGAGCTCCTCTAACCACTGCGACATATGTGCTCTTTAAACCTTGGCATGGACGATTATAATGACTCTTTACTGTGGCACACCACTCGGTTCATCTCGATGCGACGGCTACGACAAGCCGCATTGTAAGAAGAATAACAGCTGCATTGTTGCTTCAGTCTTCAGAGTTATTCCCGTTAGAAATCGACACTGATTGCCTTCTTATTGTCGTGTACTTTCGAAAATAGCATGCTTTGCCAATCACAGAAAACCGAGAGCATTATCTGCAAGCGGTCGTGATCGGTCGATGCATGAGAATCGAGAAATCACTCTGCGCTAGCACATTTCGTCAAATGGCGAGCCATGGTCACCTAAATGTTACGAAAATATACGTCAACATACCATGGCTTTGTGGCAATATGTAAATATGAAATAGAAAAGAACCGAATAAAGTCATCATGCAAAAGAGCTTAAGGACAACCCAGTGCTCAAGAGATGCATCTAAAGGAATTGGGTGGTAAGCAAGAGTTTGCAACTCATAACGCTGAGAGAAAACAAAACAAGGAATTTTTGAGAACTCAGGAAATGTGCGGAGAAGTGGTAGCCGTTTGAAGGGAATTTCACTGATTACGGTGCGATAGATAAGGTTTAAACCGAACTCGTTCAACATTTGCAGCTCTAGTTTTCCACTCTTGCTCGCGAGTTCAAAAACTAATGTACAGTAGAACTGATTGTTTTGTGCGAATTAATGCTGTATATCCATAGTACATTCACTGTAGGCCTTATTGTTAAGGAGTATTGATTTTGACTTCTAGTAGGCTGTTTGCCGACTATTGTAATGATTATGCCAAGATTCCGTGATTATCTTTGCTTTAGCAAACACGAGGTTGTTAATACACGTTTAATTGGTACATAACAGTACAGTAGAGATCGTATCGGTGGCTAACGTTTCGGCAGTCCTGCCTTCCTCAGGGCTTGAAAGAGTCATACTGACCTATATCAACTTAGTTATACACTTCCATAATCAAAGCGAAAGAAAGTATAGAGAGAAAAAAAAAACATTTGAACAATTTTAAAACGTAAAATGATCAGCTAGATTTTATTCCGTTTTGTTGTTATGTTATCTGCTAAATATGAAGACCAACCGCACTAAATCTTATGTAGAAGAGGTTTGTGCCTGGCTCAGATCCACAAAAATCGGGCGAAGATATAGCGCGAAATCATACGTGATAGGAGGCACTCATCTCTACGATTTATAGCGGGATTTTGGAATGGATGCAAAACGCCTCAAGGACTTTGCTCGCCGAGGTCTTACGTTCTAGCGCAAGGATAAGTAATTGCACATCAGAATCATCCCCCCATGTGTCTGTATCTTGAGCGTACCTAGTGGTTTATTTGGCATATAATTACGTTTGTTGGCTTGGTGTTCTTTTATACGGACATGGAGTGGCCTACAAGTTTCGCCAATGTACTCGCCGCCGCACGCCTTGAAAGCGATTGAAGTAAACTGTGCCCTTACTGATGTAGGTCAGTTGGACTCTTCGGGCTCTAAGGAAGGCAAGACTACCGAAACGTTAGCCACTGATACGATCTCTGTTGTACTATTTTGTACAAAATAAGCGTGTATAACAAATTCGTGTTCTGAATCAAAGATAACCACGGAATACATTAATCAGTGCCGAGGTTAACCGATAGTCGGTCTTGCGATTATGCTATAATTGGTGAAGTTAATCTGGATTAATGAAGAAAATGCTGAGACAGAAACAAAATCAGAAGTCTCAGGTAAGCCCCGGACCTTATTCGACTAAGAAAAAAATTAGGCAGTAGAGAAGAGTTGAAACCTTGTATCTTCAACTCCACTCTCAGCTTAAATAGGCTCAGTGTCGATTTGTAATCTACATATTAACAACGATCATGGTTGAATGCTGGTAACACCGCTAAGGCAAAGACATTGCTGAGAGCAAGGTAGAAAGAGAGACGCGGTGATACAGTGAGCAACACATGAGCCGCTTTGAAATAATCGCAGGTTTGAAGCCCAACCAAGGCTACGAGTTGTGCTCAAATCTCAGTATTCCTCTAGTTGAAACTCACATCGTACTCTGTCGTTGAAAAAGTATGTGCAGTAAATAAATGTACAAACATTAAGCTGAATTAGTTGTGTTGCCGAGTACTGCAAACTAACAAAATGTCACCGTAACGTTCGAATGCGAATGAGAGCTTCATTTTGGCTTAAGCACTCTCTAAATGTAGTCATTTGTCATTGACAGATCGACTATCATTGTAAGCCACAATTGATCGAGAGGTCGTGTTGACATTTCTATTACGCGAGAGCGCAGACAGGACTTCCTGAATACGATTTTGCCACCATTCGTTCAATTCGCTTAAGATAGGCATAGCAAAATTTGGTCATTTTCTACGTCGATCTCATTTTGGAACCTTATGATTAAGTAGATGAACCTTTCGAAATTAACGCATAATTTCTTTTCCAGATATAACAAACATTCATTCATTTCATAGAACTCTCGCCGTTTTCATTGTCTTCTGAATAATAGCGTAATGAGCGTTGAGTTCGCTTTGTTCCAGTTCACGTTCTGGAGTAATCTTGACAAGTTGTTTTTGCATGTCATTTTCAAAGGTCCATTTAAAACCATCCTTGATACTTTTCCTTATCATGGTTGATATGCTCTTTACGAAACTTCTCAAAATATGTCCGCAGTATGTCACCGGAAGTGTTCGTGGGACTCATGTTTTGATGACATTCCAGATTGCTTTTCTTACGGCATTTTCAAGAGTAGGCAGAACATTATGAATTGTTTCAGTGATACCATTTGACTAAGCCGAAATCGTTGTGTCAAGATTAATCAGAGGGAAAGAGTTATACCTCTGCTATCAATCGCTCTTTTACAGACCTTCTCAAACGAAATAATCTGATAAGGATACGGCTTGTTTTGAGCCCATAGGTCTAGTGCTATGTAGGCGCCTACCTCGTCCTATTGGGACTCATCAGTAGCACCCTCTCTCGGCTCCGTCGATCTTTTGAGGCTAATAATCCTCTAAAGGGATCAACGCCGAATAAAAAATAATCACTCTAAGTCGGATGATGTTATTACCTGACGTTGCGGTGACCGGCAGTCGAGTCAAAAGTTACATAAATTAGGCAAATGCCGGGAAAGTAAGTTGTCCTTGAAAAGCTCAATGATGTAAAGTGATGCGGAAAACTTTTGTGTCTGCCAGGACTCAAACCCGCATTTTGCTCTACATCAATGGGTATATCGATCCCATCATACCGCTAAAAGCGGTTAAATAAAAAGAACTTAGCTTGATCATCCAAAACCCAATATCTGTTAGCGTGACTGGGTTCAATGTCGATATCGACTATTCAGATCAGACCGTTGAGGGTTGATTACTGACAGATAGATGAGCTATGACATAGGAAAAGTGGTGGCAAAACAAGCGTCGACAGTGTAACGGGTTAGAGCACGCGTCATCTGACAGAGTGAACTGCGAGCTCGAGTCCCGCCTGGCGCAGAAGCTCTGCACATCATTATACATTATTGGATATATTTAAAACATCATTCCGCTAAAAGCGGTCAAATAAAAAAAATTTTTTTTATTAGTCGTTTAAATAGTATAAATGTTCGTTTCAATTTCATTATAAGAAGATTTTAGTAAGGTTTATAACTACAAAAGTCGTCATTAACCTTCTAGTAATCCTCTTCATAGGTTAACGGTGATCCGCTCCGTTATATTGAGCATGTGTGAGCGGAAAAACTGACCGTCAGTGCTACATCTGATGTATCTTCATGTTTCTGACCATAGTTCAAATTCTTGCCCCATCAGCCTAAACACAGTTTTACCATATAGGACTCATCATCCTTGGATTAAAGGAAACTATCCTCGACGTAAGTGATGATGGCTCAGAACTTCTTCTTGCTCAGGATGTGCTCCAGTGATAGGGGGAGGTGATAGTCAGACGGCGACAATCTAGGACTGTACGACGGATGATTCAGCAGTTCGAGTTCATTTCAGTCAACTTTTTTGTGAATTTGGCGTCATGCAGCTTTGCGCTTTTTTCGAGGAAGAATGAGATTGCGGCGTCGTAGACGTAACAGAGTCGAGTGCAACGATCCAGTTGCTCACAGTAGTGCTTGGCATGTGTGGATCGTCTCTCTGGTTGACAGCAAGTATCAATGAATCAGCCCGCTCCGGTTCCAAAAGATGGTGAGCATAGCCTTTGGCGAGAATCGATTTGGACGTAGAGTTGTAGCTCCTTGTTGGCCTGGTGGGAATCATGATTCGGGCGACATTACTCCCGAAAAAAGTCCACTTTTCGTCGGCTATGATGACCTCGGCTAGAATTTGAGCGAAAATATGCCGAAGGAGCAGTTTTTGAGCGATGTAGTGTTGTTGAACATTTTTAATTATTTCTGTTTAATGAATTGGTGTTTAATACACTAGTGCCAAAATTTGTGAGAAGGACTAATATTTAACTGCCAACAAATTCCCCGCCGTAAAGTTCAAACATCGGGCCAATGACAATAAAAGCAAAACGTTATCTTCTTTCCGTTACTAGAGCGTACTACAAAAAATTTTTCCCATGGAACAAGCACGTGTCAGAATTAGCATTTTCCAATTTATCGAATAACTATAAAAATATGGATCAAATTGTAATAAAATGCTCAGCAACTACTGGAAAGGAGCTTCTTTTTCAAGAGCGTGTTTTCTCATGGAATTATAGGAAATTTCTTGACATAAGATCGTTCTTCTTGCTAAAAGTACCTTTCAAAAAGTTTCTTTGTGATAATCCACTTTTTGTAACGATTTGGCGCTAAGCCTTCCTTTGAAGAACGACTTTCCATCATCCGAGTGTTCAAACGTTTATTTGTTTGTTCAGAAGTTCGGTAGAAGAAGGCGATTTGTTCAGAAAAGTTACGCAGAGGTCACTAAATTTGCATGAAAAATTTAACATAGCATTATGAAGTCGTTTACACATACCGTCCGAAGTTCATCGAAATTGTCACAATGAACTAGTAGAGTATTATTTTGCCTAAAGCCGGTAGGTCAGCTACAAAACATAGAATAAGACAATTTGTGCAGAAATTTATATCAAAATTTTCCAGAAACGTTGAGAATTGCTGGCAAATCTATTGCTTTCAGACAGTATTGTATAATTTCTTCGCAATGAGCAGCGTACAGTCCTACTCAAAGCTTCGATCAGTGAAAGCAATTGAATGACTGTAATGTTGTGATATCAGCTACAGCTCATCGACTTGCAAGTCTATCAATATTTCTCGAAATGATCGATGAGAAATTCCACGTGCAATTGCAAAATAGAAAGGGAAATAAACGACAAGTTGATCACTCTCAGTCGGTTTGTAAGAGTATACGCAAGAATTAGCATAACAATTATAATATTCGATAGATTCGAATCGAAAGTCGATAGATTCTTCAGAGAGAACCCTCTGAACAAGACAATTATTTTTCCGACACTATACTACTCAAGTGGAACGTGGTACTGGAATAACTTATTGAGGGAGAGAATGTCATAAATCGTATTGAAAGATAGAATGTGTCCCTGGCTTGGCACTCTTGGAGTGTCGTCATCTGTGGGGAGCGCCAATCAGATGGCGTTGGAATGCGACCCGATCGTGGCATACGGTACCGCATGCTGTGCACTGGAAAGCGCGACCGACTGCGTGAGTGCTGACGTGGGTACGGTAGAGAAACGGATCGGCAAACACCAACAAACACGACGAACACGCCTGAAATGTTGATGATTCTGCTAGATATATTGTTCTAAATTACACAGAAGTGCGGTGGATTACGGTAGAAATGTCTGTGACAATGTGGAAATTTAGACCTTCACTATGCATGCCGGTGAAGCAGCCGATAGACAAAGCATCAAAATATAAAACACTCGATATCGATTAGAGCCGTAGAGAAGAGCTATTCGACGAAATGTTTACCGAAATCTACACTTTTCAAAAAAAATCCACTTTTTTGGCTGTAGCTGCCTTTAAAGAAAACAGGTAATGCTTTACCCATTCCATGCATGCTCAGTGTGCAAAGATTATGACATTTACTTGCCTAACATAACCATTTAGAAATTTCGACTTCTGTTTATTATCTTTTTGCAGGCAAAATCCTGTTGAACTCAAAGTAAACTGCAAATAAGTACTCGTCTCACTGAACTAATGTAATGCTAATCAGCGCAATACACCACTTGGAAATTTACAAAAAAGCCTTATAAATAGGTATGAGCCAAGATATTTACCGCTGCATTTGATGAAAATGTTGACAAAGTTAGCACACCATGCTCTGTTATGGCATAGAAGTATCCATGGAAAAGCTGAACCCATAGCTTCAGTCTAGGAGTTTCTAGTGCAAATTCATACCTAGCGCTTTCATGTCCAGTGACACAACTGATCTATGAGGCAGAGATAAACAGTTGCATAGTCGAGAACCTTAACACAAGCCCTAGTACATTATTGTTGTTATGATTCGCCTTGTTGCAATGTCTTTTTGGTCGGTCTCTCATCACCGCACTCATTCATCAATACCCAGACAACTTTTGCTGCCTGACAGCAGACCTTTTTACACTTCGTTTGAGGCGAAGTTTTGAAACCCTCAAAACGGATGTCTCAAGATTTCCTTTGTAGGCCAAACACGAAATTGTAATAATACAGTTTGTTCGACCAGCTAATGTTCCAGCAGCTTCACCATCTTCAAACCTCGATAAATCAAGCTGTCCACAAGTGAACAACCAAGCACCTTCATTACTTCATCAAAAAAAAATCACTGAACCATTTTCAACTGTATCAAGATCAAAATCTTTTCTCAACATATTCACCACTTTTTGAGTATTTCACTGTGGTCTTTAAGTGGAGACCAACGTGTACAGTTCAGGTCGAGTGCGGTGCATCTCTCACATCGAAATAACAGTTTTAGATCCGGAGAGAGAGGAAAATATAAAATCCATGAAACTGGTTTGAAAAATAACCACCTAAGATGGCTACGAAACTGTAGCTCTACGGTATAGGTTCAGAGAAAATGATGTGCTACAAATGATAATTCCAGTCAAAATGAGATGTCAATCATCTTCCTCTCTTTCCAGGCGAAATAAGCATAGCTTAAACACGTTGTATGAAGAGGACAGGCTGTTAGAGAAAACGGTCATAATATTGAAATGCACAGAATATTCTGAAGAGCTAACTATTTTGCAACCGCTTACATGACCGTCATGTACATCGTAAGAGTGCACAATATGCCCTAATGGTTGGAATGGTGATTATATGAGTACGGGTATAGTTCGCCTAATCTTGTAAAGCGTGTGGCGACAAGTACATCGGCGAAGCGGGTAGGCCCCGAATAAAAGAGCACTTGTCGGCAAGCTCAAAGCTAAACCAGGTCCCGCACAAGAAATTATGGGACGCAGACATATGAGGGAATGACTTTGAAATAAAGATCATCCTCCTCGCACATCAGTATAAATCCTCAGCGCGTAATGTTCCCAAAGCATTCTGTTTAGATTCCATATTTCGCGATATGAATCGCATTGACGAACATCCAGTAATCACTTGTGTTGAGACAATTCGTATGATTTTTTCTGATGTAAAAGGCGCATTCGCAGTCCATATGACTTCTGCACGGTTGGTCTCCTCATGGACATTAGCGGACGACTCATAAACAGCAATGTGTGAGTTCATTGGAAAGTTGTTTTTCGCGTTCAGTGTAACTGAAATACAGAACTGGTGATATTTTCTGCTGGGGTAATAGAGGTGTTTGGCGGGATAGGTTCAGGGCAACCGGATTCAATATCGGATCAAGGACAAACTACCGAAACGTTAACTGACTGAATAAATTGTGTTATAACAACCTCATATGTTGCTTAAAAAAATCCCTATGAACTACTGAGGAACGCCGAGCGTTGATAGAGAATCGATCTTGGATCGCCCCAGGATTGTAAGTTGAACCATGCTGCGTTAGAGGTCAAAATACTAGGTTAAGAGGGTACTCATCAGATTGGTGCAAAGTAATTGAAGTTTATGCATTGTTGAGACTTCCCGATGGATTACATTCCTCAAAGAATGTAGTTATGTTATTTATCTAATATTTTAGAATGTTTTCAGCCTTATCCGAGATTCTTACGTTATATCGCTCGTGATTTACGGATTGTTTCGACGGTATCGTCATCATCAGAGCCGCTTGCATTTCAATGATACAGAAGAGGCGTTGAAATACCACGCTCTCGCAAAGCGAAATCATGCCAGCGTACTTACAGCAGATGCGTTGTGGCTAGCACGAACAGTATATATGACCTCTTATTGCCACAGTAATTGTATCACCGTACGTTGAGTGCAAAAATTTTGCCGTCGAATCCTCTATATAGGAGTAAATTCCCGAGGAATTGGCTGAATGCGAAGGCCCTGCGCAACTGACCGAGCTGGGAGGCATATGTCGTCGACTTACAAGTTTCCATACAGACCTCATGAAGTACTCAGAACAGATTGTCAGATGACTATACTGCTCTTGAGCGCGGTCTCAAAATAGTCGATTACAGTGTTAGCCACATGTTACCTTTCAATCGATTGTTTCATTGAAAGCCTCGATAAAAGCATTAAATATCTAGTTATTTAAGAAAAGATTGTCAAGGTTTTCAAAAACAATAGATTAAAAGTTAGTAAATGTTATACATCACTTTGACCCTGAAGGACGACGTGTACCATATGAGGTACACGACTGTTCGAAGGTCTTTTTCGCTGGACAGTACTCCTCTCTCAACCACTTGGCGTCTATTCAAAAGTTTTAATCTCTGCGATTTCAGCAATGCATTTAATTTTTGAGTTAGCCTATTTATTACGCTGTAGTAGTCAAAATAAAACCATGTCTCACAATCAAGTTGCTTTATTTGCTTGGCTGGGATTTGTAAATGGATCTTCACTATATTTTGGCTAATCATTCGATAGCACATTCTCGAAAATTTCAATGCTGTAGTTGGTTTTCTAAATGGTCGCAGAACGCTGTAAGAGAAAGAAGAAGGCTATGTTTGCACTCAAAGTTCATGTCGTACGGAAAAGTTATATATGCATGAAAAACATATGACCATGTACAGAAAATCATGAAGTATCAGTATAACAAAAAAACCGAAAGTTTTACATTATAAATAGAGGAAAACTCTGATTGAATAACGAAAATCGCGCTCCTCTTGAGAGTTGGGTTGCTCGATTCATCTAATTGCCGTCCCTGAAAGGTTAATGCGCATTTTCCGCTTTTCTTTATTGCTAATGTGTTATTACTCTCTGTTAATTTTATATTTGTTCTGAGCTATGAGAAGAATGGTAGAAAAAGCAATTTCGCGCAAACCTCTAATTCAATTTCGAAAGGATCGTAAAGCAGCAGAGACAACTCGCAACATGAACAACGCATTTGGCCTAGGATATGCCAACAAACGTACAGTGGAGCGGTGGTTCAAGAAATTTTGTAGAAGAGACGAGAGCCTTGAAGCTTGAGAACATAGTGGCTGGTCATAGGAAATTGACAACAGCTAGTTGAGAGCAATCATCATGGTTGGTCCTCTTAAAGCCATACGAGAAGTCGCACAAGAACTCAATACCAACCGTATGCCGTTCGCCATTCAAAGCAATTTGGAAAGAAAGGTGGAAAGGTTGGTGCAAATGTTTACGTCTCAATTTCAGTCTACAAACAGCCACACCTCGCACGTATCAGAAGCTCATCGAATTGAGCTAATGTGTTTCTCTTCATCCTCCATAATTCCTCCCGCTCACCGACTACCGCTTCTGCAAGTATCTTACGGCTTCTTGCAGGAAAAATGCTTTACAACCAATGCGGTGCAAGAAGTGCTTCTTAAGAGTTCGCCGATACCCGAGGCACCGATGTTTATGTTACAGAAATGATGGAATCTATTTCATGCTGGAAATAATGTGTTGGTTATATTGTTTCCTATATTGATTAACAAAGATGTGCTAAAGCCTGGTTTTTATCACTCAAGAATTCACGATCTAAAGTTGCAATTACTTTACACAAATCTGATATAGAATATAGTAAAACTGGAGAAGGAGCAAAGTTCCAACTACAGATGTGGGATGTGAGGTTCAATAATGTTCAGGATTGTTATTTAGGTATAGGTGAGAAAACATTCTTTTTAGCTCCCAATCGCACTAAAAGTTTTCTTCCGATTATTTCTTGACATTCGACGTTGCATTATATCCTTCAAGAAGCTTATCATGTTGCTTTAAGTGAATCACCACTGTTGGGTGAACGGTAATGAATGCCTGCTTCAAGCTTCGAAGGGAGCTATCACAGCTGAATTGCGCATACTCAGCAAAGCGGCGCAACGATGAGGAGATTAGATGCATAATTGCTTGTTACTTTCCTGATAATAATCTGATCGACCGATGGCAAACGTTTTTCGAACTTTAAAGTATCATCTGTGGCGATACGGTAAAAATGCCTTAACACAGTCTATGTGGAGACACAGAAGATGGAAGCTTATCTAATCAAAAGAATACTTTTTCGGATAAATGCTGTGGTGATGCCTATGTCGGATAAATGGTGTAGTGATGCCTACACATATCCTGAAGACGGTCATTAAAATGTTTCCCGAGCGGTTTCTACTACCTTACAGGATTATTGTACGAAAAAGCAAAAAGCACCAAAGAAACCAGAGTAATTCACCGCACTAAAATTTTACTGCACTTTCAATGCAAAATAATGAGGGTCCCTCTGTATCATTTTCTAAATAGGTTTTGTTAATCTGAATTTTGAAGAGGGGAGGGGAGGACGAGGGGGTGAACCGTAGTCAGTGGTTGTTTTGCTCGTCGCGGAGCGGGGCTGATCCCCACAATCCGACACACTCCGGCTGTCAACAACGAGTGTCCCATGGAGCGCTTCAGCCAGACTATCTTCAAAATTGCAACGAGACATGCTATTAGCATTCTATGTCGTTCAACAATAAGATGAAAGACGAACTGAATGCTAGAAGTATGGGAATCAGTGCAGTAAAATGTAATAACGGGTTGAGTAAATAAATAAAAGTATGTAAATAATAGAGCAGAGTAGCACAGAGGTTAGTGATGGGGTGTTTCAAAGAGCAACACGATAAGTAAAGCGGTGGTTACCCTCCAAACACTCTTTTTTATTCAATCAACCGAATGAAAAGAACGTTTTTGGTCGGCCAACCTTCCAGGTTGGAAGAAGAACTGTTTCAAGCACCATTCCAAGACACTTGTAAAGAAGGTGGAATTTTCAAGAAACACCCAAAGCAACGCGTGAAATGTTCGAAGACTTTTGTGGGAATGACAGCGGTGAAACGAACCGGACGCAAGAACTGCTCAGATCAGGTAATTAATCGGCCAAAACGATTCGTGGAAAATAACAAAATAGCATGTTGGAATCTGCCCCTTTGGAATTTTTTCAAACTAGGCACTGCCATCTGTATGTTAGCAATCGCCTACTCAATCTCCTCTGTCGTGATTTAACGATGGCTTCAGGTGCGTTTAAACACTTGATCGATCACAGACGAAGCACTGATTAGTTTATTGGCCGGTATCTAAGCATATTATATTTATTCTTATAATTAGATTGTTTGTCTTCATAAAACACGCTAGACTATGCTTATCGTTCGGCAAGAAACCCTTGGAGACCCGGAAGTCGTGTAGAAGCTTTACCAGCTAGTTCCTGGCGCTAGTCGGCTCGTATATGGTCGTTCATTATGAAATCTGAAGTTCTTTCTGCTCAGAAGACGTTCCGAAATCTTGAAACCTCTGCTGTACCTAGCAATGCGCTCACTTCCTCCACTCAGCCATTGTGAAGCGATGATTATTACTGTAAGAGGACGAGAAATTTTGTACAATTAGATGACGTAGTTGGTTGGTGTGACTATCTATTGTATTTTTGATATTTCTCCGTTATTCTTAGCTTTGAACTCATCACACGAGAGCATAGTCATTTTACAAACAATTTTATTTAGTAAAGACAAAAATGGACCCTAATTGAAGATGGCAAAGTTCAAGAATGGTTCTCAGCTTATAACAAAGTAAGGTACGTCATCTCTAGGAGATCTTAATCGAGTTATGAAGCAGAATTGCTCTTTCTCTCTTTATTGCTGGAAGAGCACCCGAAAGATCTTAGGGCATCACACAACACAGCAATTGAATATTGAAAGCCTGGCTTTCAATAGAATTTTAAGGCCTCAGATCATCAGAATAGATCTCATTAAAAGTTGGCGAATTAGAGAGTAATTGGATCTCTCAGTAGCATATAGAGTAGTCTTAAGACAGTTGTAAAATTTATGGGAGCGCATAAACTACACCTTTTATTGCAGGTGATTTTGTTTTGAAATTTTTTATGGTACGTAACTCTTCACCATCTTCCAAATTTTTGGAATTACAGTTGCGTTTAAGATAATTATAGCGAAAGATTAGCGAAAGATTTGGTAATATTGTTATTATTCTGTAGTCCATTCACTTTCTTGAATATAGTTTTATCTGCTTCATAATATAATAAATATGAAGATTGGGTGAAAAGTCTCAAAATAGCTTGTAGGGAACCCTTGCGCAGTTGCCTCAATATCACTTTGTTTTACAAATGAACACAAGGTCCAGTGCAGTGGCTGAAGATCATTCGTAAATTACTTCTCGTAATTAGTCCAGCCTTCTTGCAGACCAACCAGGACTTCGTCCCTTTGATGGCGAAGAAGCAGTATCAGGATTGCTTGGGAAAGTGGCAAAAGGTGCCCTGTAAAGTGTTTCATGTCTTTGGCTCGATTTTACATCGGTACAATCAAGTCTCTTCTCATTGTTGTCAATTAATTGTTATTAGATTTGTTTCCGAAAAACTCTGCCATAACGAAAATTCTTGTGGCTGCTTGTGGAGAAGACATGTCTAGGCTTGCTGAGCTATATAGGGACTTGTAGGAGAATCATTCTTTTCAATTCGGTGATTTCAATAAAGGCGAAATTCTTAACAAGAAGTTGAACCCACCCGTAAATTTGAAAATGTTTGTGGATGATGGATCACGAACAAGGATTGAAAAGATTAAAATAATGTGATACATATTTCAAGTTAATAAAGTAAACGAGGATCACTCAAATAAGTAATAAAAAATAGTGAGTGAATGAGAGAGATTTTGCATGTCAACACTACGGTGTATCAAGAAGGAATATTGGCAATACAATTACTTTTTCATTATATGTTTGCATTATGATAAAGAGGGCCCTAGGGAATAAAGGGTAACTACTTGTTTGAATAAAAACATTAGCTTTCCGAAGATTCTTTTCAAAAGGGATTTGACTATATGGAAAACTATTTGAAATGCAAACTGTTAGGCCACGGATATTTGTCTCGACTCGGTTTAGGGCAAAGATCGGTAACACGCCCCAAGGGATAAGGAATAAAGGTAGGTGGGGACAAAACGCAACCGTAATTTTCTAGTGAGATGCCGGTCTATACAAGTAGTAGCCTCTGCACTGCTCATATGTCGAATTGACTAAAACTCGTGCGCGTCAGGAATATGCTCATATTATGTTAGTGTAACTCAGGGGGTCAAAGGGGCCTTACGACATATTTTTGCTTTTTGATCCGGTCCTGCCCTATTTTGAAGAATCTTTTCTCATCCCACAAGACCGAAAAGTCAGTTTTAGCCTTTTTTAGGTGAATGAAAAACAGCTACTCAATATCATCGTAAATTTGGAAATTCACTGTGTAGATATGCGCTACGTATTCATTTTGCGTTACTGCAGACGAACTAAAATACGCGAGGTATCCTGCAAATTTTGTTAAACGAAAAGTGCTCTATTCTTCACATGTATGTGAATGTGGTTGTGACCTACGCTCGTTGTATACTGGAGTACTGGATTCCACCGTCGATTACGATAACTAAGGCGCAAGTAATAAGTAGATGGAAGAGGTCAATATGCAGCAAATACTCTAGTGTGCTCCTTTGCAAAGCTCATGATCATAGCTAACTCCTACGGGTACCTATTGAGTCATCCGTGGATTTCGTCAGCTCAAAAACATTCCGCGTCTTGCAGGCTTGCCTCACACTTGATAGCGCATAAAATAACAGGCGATAAAAGTGGTATCATTTAATAGAAAATGGGCTCACAGGCGACATATGCTTTTCAATATTCATCCATGAAGCAACGGTGGCTGAAAAATGAACAAAGAAATCAATGGAAAATAAGTGCCTAAAAAAGATAAGAAGGGCGAAGTGAGAAAAACAGATGGAAGGGAATGTGAATTACCCACCATGACAATCTCACCATTTTGCCGTTTTCGTTTCACAAATGACCAGAACTGAGCTCGTGAAGCTCTCTCATACACAGAGAGGCTAAGGTCCTCAGGTTCGTCCTGAAATCGGAAAGATCTGCAAGTCTTCTTGACATTTCCATAGCGTGTAATGTTCTCTAATAAGTGTCTTTAGAGCGATGAACAAAAAGTGAAGGAGAAATGTTGAAGAAATCAAGGAGCTCTCTGATTTCAATGATACACAGGGTAAAGAGCGCTTGGAATATCCTAAAATGCACTTCTGAGGCATTCCTCACGCTTTCTACGATAATTTGAGAAAATCGTTCAAGGTAAGGAAAGCAATTTTAGGTATAGCTTGTAATCCGAAACACACCTGCATTTCTTGTGATGACAGCAGTGGTGGTCTCTCAAAAAACTCCTGGAATGATTTAAAATTGAAAAACGAGCTTCATGTCACAAAACTGTGATGTTATCTACTCTAATCGCTACTTTATAGAAAAACTGAGCGATTTTTCTGGTGTCATGCACGTTGTAGGACTGCAAAAATGAGAGAATGAATAGATTTAAATGAAAATGAATTTTGTTTTTGCAGAACCACCAAATTCTGAAAATGCCTCATTATTTGCACTTTTGACAACGTCTATAATTCACATTCATAGAAATAAAAGATGTCGATAAATCACAGATCACAGTATGAAACTCTCGCCAGCCGTCATGCGCGAATCAAACCACCACCTTAGAAGAGTGTCACGAAAAGAAGAAACGAATGGAAAATGTGCTGAGGTCCGCATAATTCGTAAAACGGATCATTCAAGCATCCAGGTATGTAAGTAAGCATAGAACCTATAAGTTGGAATCAAGAGGAAAGAATCATAATGAAAATGTCGGAGCATCTATACCAAACACCTAGTGGCTGGCTACGACCGATTTCCATGAATGTGCCAATGACTCATGTTAAATAGTATCAATCATCATATCAAAGTAGTCAGCAAGCGATATGAACGGGTAGAGAAGAAAAAAATTGCTAAAAATGATTCCAAAGGTCATACTACAACTCTACCAGGCTTATATGGAGTTGTTCCGATTTGAGGTTGATAAGGCTCTGCTGATTAGATGATAAATTGACGTCGTCAACGGAATCCACTGTTGCGAATCGATTCATCAACGAAGTACTCCGTTACCATGAGAATCACCACGACGAATGCTCGAATGAGGGACTAATACGTTCGACGACTCTTTCAAAGGCAACTCGAATAGTCGAGTAAGTGAGTATTCGAATAGTAGAACAGCCAATGTCGCCGACGAATCACGGCCGGTAAAGTTTCATTTCCATGACAGTGGCAGGGAGATGGAGAGAAATTCCACCAATGCTTGAAAATTCTGCGCTCCAATAGAACTTCTGGTGAAAACACGGAAAAAGAGGCTTCAAATGAAAAAAAAACTTTTTTCTGAACAAAAAGGAAGAATCCTCGTCGAACTTTTTCATATAATAGTTCTCGTTCTAATAAGCGCTCGAATGACATCTCTTGTCTAGCTAAAATATTCCCTTTCAGATTTCTTTTCTAAATAATGACTAGATGATTGGAGTCAATAGTATGATCACCTTAACCAATGCTGAGTATGACTAAAATGTGATGAATATTCTGATGAACTCTGCACTTCAACAATTTCTGCATGGATGGGGAAGAGCTATGGTTGGAAACGCCAAGCAGTACATAAACGTGTGGTCTGTGGTTCAATCCCTCAAAGGATTAATCGAGACTGAATTACTTCTGTAATGACTTTTATGGTGACCGATTTTTATTAAAGAAATAGCTTTTTTCGATTGACAAAGAGAGGAGCTTGTGTATGATTAAGGCAACAGAACTTTGATAAAGCCACACTAGAGCTATGCGCTATCCCACGGAATATATGCGGTTGGTATCCATGGATTTCCACGACGAGGACGTAGGCGTCAATTGAGAGCCGTGCCCTGCTTGGAAATCTGAAGGCAGTAAATGACTTAAACGATGAATGCGAACCAACTTTTAAGTTGGACAAAGCTTAACGATTTCCGAAATGAGCAAACTCACCCACTTGAAAAAAGCAAAATAAGAGCAATAGATCAATTAATCTTTATGCTCCACCAATAGTTTGGGTCTCAAAGAAATTACCAGGAACGACTATTGATTAATCTTAGCACTGATTGAATAATTCGGTGGTTTTCTTATTCATCCATTTTCTTATTCAGTCTCTTGATGATTAGAGTATGCTTATAACCAAAAAATTGCTAGCTGCCGAGGTATGATTATTTTCATAGGAAATATGAGCAAATATTGATGAGAGATCGGTCTTTACCACTCACTGGCCGTGCTAAAGCTCCATGCATAAGCCAGTGTCAAGTAGCGGCGGTTATGGAAGAAGCCTTGCCGTAAAATGACAGACTTCAATCTTGATCCACAAAGCAAGAGTTCATTTCCGTGAACACAGTGTAAGAGCTCGTTGTCATGGGTTTCACCAAAGTCCAGAAGAAGCTCGTAAACGAGAATTGACAAGTTATCTCGACACGGTACTAAGGCTTCCGTGATCCTTCGTATAAAAGAATACTTTAAATGGACAGCTATTTATTTTTTTTATGTTTCTGAACAAATATAAAACATTTACACAATGCAAATTTTGCCTGGGATGAGCAGTCGTCTGCTAGAACTCGGCTCCCATTCCACCTACCCCCTCCCCCTTCATCCCATAACCAAAAAGTTGTACCCATACACTATTCAGTAGACCAGAATCAATGACTTACTGTGTAAAAATGCATTTGCAAAAACTTTTCAGACGGCATCACATATTGATTAGGTTTCAACAATTCTCGAATTCGCTTCGTTGGACCTCACCCATAAGGTGCCAATGTTCAGGTGGGCTCGATTGCAGATTGCGAATTTGTAAGCAGACTCCAGTTTTGAAATAGCTGCTATACATGTGAAACAACGCGTTTGCCATTCGCTCTGAAGCCCACATGAAGATCGTAACATTACTCCTTGAATCCACTGCTATTTTCTTCTCGGCTGTCTGCCGTTCTTTGTCTTCCTCATGTGACTAACCATAGAATCAATGTAATCTGATAAGGATATATATGTTTTGAGCGTTAGGTCTCGTGCTATACAGGAGCCTGTGTCGTCCTACCGGGACTCATCAGTAGCACTCTCCCTCGGTTTAGGCGATCCCCTAAGACTAAATAAATTTCTATAAAGGAATAGACGCCGAGTATCAAATCACCGCAAGTAAGATGATGAAATCACCTAACACTGTGGTGACAGGCAATCGAGCTTGTGACTTTTTCAATGAATCATACCTCTCCTTTCGACCGCTTTTTCAAATACCCGCTCAGAACGATATCATCTGATAATTATATAATATGTTTGAATCCGTTAGGTAAAATGCTTCACAGGTGCCTGTTTCGTTCTACCGCGACTTACCAGTAACCCGTCTCTCGGTTCAGCCAATCCCCTATAAAAAAGCGGTCGAAGCGAGAGGTTTAGAATATACGTATATTTTTTAAAGACGTGATTTGTTGATCACAAAGACGCGATGGTTTGAGGTCATCCAAACTACAGATGCTGATCTGTCATTGAGCACGGCTGTTCATCTTCAAAAAGAGCATCTAAGCACTCTTTGTGTTGAGCAAAACTCTTTCTTTTAGCCTAACTATCAGCCCATATTCTTGCTACATTGCTCATTATAGACTATAGGTTTGATTGTGGCTTTTGTAGCTAAAAGTGGAATTCACTTTACTCTGGATTTACATGCGATCTTTGTCCTCGCAATGTGAGTTCTAATGACGACCTTGAAAATTCATAGAGCCACCATAACGAACTTTCAACTTATTGTCATTTCCCTGGAAAGATGCCTCAGATCCTGTGATGGTTTGCTGAGCGTTTCGCGTGCAATAGACGTCATATGTGTCTTTAATAGAACGTATAGAACATAGAATAACGTTGGTCGGTTTTCGGAGAATTAGTTGAAGTTTTTTCTACCTTGAAAGTAATGACAGAGCAAAGGTTTAAACTTAAACTTCACTGAGATGGATGGTTAGTGGTGCTATTCCGTCAAAGATGGTACGATCCGGTCAAAAACTTCAGTTAGATATAATGATACAATTTTATACCATCAATTGGGGGCCCCGTGTCCGAGTGGCTGTGATGCTGGTTGCGGCTCGCGTGGAGCCGAGTTTCACCCCCATTCAGTTTCAGTTTCATCAACAACAACGCCCTGTGAAGTACCACATCCAGGATATCTTTGCGAATGCGAAGGGACTCGCTCAACCACTATTCAACGACGTCCAAGAAGAAGACAAAAAAAAACGAAGTGATTGCTAAAAGTACTGGGATCGCACAGTATAAAAAAAGCACTTTGAAAACGAATCAATAAAGTGTCTGAAAAATGTTATCAACTTTCTACTTCCTGGAAACTTCTGCCAATATCGAGCAGAGAAGGAGGTGGAGTATTCTAATTTCAAAATTCACAGGCACAAATTTTTTTAGAAATTCTTTCTCACGACTTCTCTAGAATCTACACATTTGGTTTCAACAGAAATTATCTGTACCATAATTTTACTTACGGCATAATGATCAATTGCTTGACAATGTATCAACAGTTTCCCACCACAGGTAGCATTTTCTACTTCTAGAGTCTTTCGCCGCTTCTAAAAGAGCGTGCACAGCCCAGTGCTTTTCTACTTCGAAGCGCTTATTAGTGCAGTTTCGAGTATTTTCAGTCCGTCTCTAAATCAGCAAGTTACCAGAAGTCAGGAATCACTGAAAGTGGGTCCCGTTCTACAGTACTTTGTTCTCTTCCCACGTGGTAAGTGGAATTTTTCATTTTGCATAGATGGAGAATCCTTCACATGAAGAAACAGTTCTGTCATTTGTTTCTAAACGGTGGCACGACATAGGCGGCGGCAGTACTGCACCTACTGGTGACAGAGCTGTGACCATGTTCACAGAGTTTTTGATATGTTGGTGAAGATCAGGTTGGTCTTTCTCATTAGATAGAAAATCACCTTGCAAGAGATGAGCGACACATAGTGATCCTCTTGACGGATCTGCATTTCTATTGTAATATAGTCATTCAGATTTCTTCATAAAAAAGCCTCTTTTACTCGAATATAAAGTTCTCCCTGAAAGCTTGCTCAAGCTACATCATGATCAGAAGCGCACTTCATGAGGTGTCGAGGGTGTACTGTTGCCATTCACATTTATCAAAGTCTTCCGCTTACACAACAAGTTCGGTGTAGTTGCAAAATGAACGAAAAATATCTGATCAAGAATCGATGTTATACGAGAGTATCAGCAGCCGATGTAATGAAAATCGTAGATTCTGGAGAAAAATAGCGAGCACATATATTGAGTTGAAGTACTGTGAAAAGATTTCTTCGTTCATCTTCTGGCTTTTTTATTGGACCATCTATGACGAAACGCAGAACTTTGTCATGTTATCGCCCTGTTATAGAGGTGAATGACTATGGCAAAAGTACGAAATAGAAAACTCAAAAAGTAGTCCAAATTTATCCGTTCTGGACTTCCCACAAAATAGTTTCAATAGCTGATGTTTACGAATTTGTAATCTATATTTCAGCAGTCTCGTCTAAATTTGAACTGTAAGGTTTCAAAAACGTGAACAATATTTCTATTCGATATGACATTATGAAATGGAAGATATTAGAAAACTTAACGAATGACTGGTAGGATCCTGAAACCTATGCGTTTTTTTTACGGAGAAAGGTCTTCCAACCCGAGAAAGTCTAGCATTTATGGCAGTATGGCCAGTTAAGAGAAGAATCGCTGTCATCCTGATGACGATCAAAAAGTTTAGAAAATCGCAGCAATCTGTGAGAATTCTTCTCGTGACAGTATTATTCGAACAAGAAAATGCTTTACAGTCTTCAAATTACAATCCATGTAAATATTGTAGTCGAACTTGCGTGATTTCATAAGATTCGCTAGGAGGAACCACTGAAATCTCATGTTGGACTCAGAACAAGCATTTCTATAGAAGTATCAGCTCTTCTGAATGGGTGCTTACAGAGAAAAGAGACAACAAATCGTTCTCATTAGTAGGGCGAATTTGCCGGAATGACACGCTATTGCGTTCATTCTTGGTTCGTTTGTCATTTTTGCCGCTGAGTTATTGGCTTGGAGGGCTATTGGTTTATGTGGTCTTATTCAGTGCCCTTCCGAAGTTTTCGACTTACGTCAGCCATCGGAGATCAAAGACGTCGTTCCACAGGCCAGGATATCGAAAATAAGGTGGGCTGGACACGTGATGCGCTTTAACGACAACCGACTGGACGAGAGCCGCTACCTACTGGATTCCTCGGGATAAATGCTCTACAGGAAGACTAGATGGTCCGATCTCTTCACGAAAAGACTAAAAGAAAGATATGATGCTCAGCGAATTCCTAGAGCAAGGAGAATCCACTGGGCTACTCTTGCACGCAGTAGCGAAAAATTGGACGTATTGGTGGTGCCCGCTCGAGTCACTCGACAATCAACGGAACGACAGGTGATACAGGTGATTCACTTCCTTCTATTCATAGGAAAGAGCAATCTGAAAAGACAGACGATGTCAACATCGATATAGATGATATGATTGATCCTTTCACAGCATAAAGAATTTCGGTTATCGGCGATTCTATACTGTATCACAAGAAGGTGACTCGGTATTTGGTGCCACTACGTTTTCATAAATCGCATGACGTGAATGGAGAGGGAAATAAGTGAAAAGTTACCGCTGGAGCGACTGAAGGTAAAAACGAAGGGTAGAAGGTGGATGAAGCGGTGAATTGGCGACGATATGGCCATGTGGCGTGTTCCTATCAGACGAAAACATCAAAACATCCGACTTTCGAACAGCCAACGTCGCACAAACATACCAAAAACTCAAAGAAAATAGCTATCAAACTGTGTCACACTGTAGCTCCAAGTGCAGCTGAGCAACTATTTTTATTTTCTTTAGTACAGGGATTCCACGCTGACAATTTCAGACGAATCAGAGGCATTCATGAAACAACCTATTGCGTAAAACTGATTCTGAATACAGTGCTCAACTTGTATCGATGTGTACTGAAGGATCTTGTGGAATAGTCTGGTTTCGCTATCGTTTTCACATCATTATTTGTTCCACGAGTCAAATAACTGCTAGCTGTGAAGCATTGCTCATTCCATCGCCTCTTACTTTGTTACTACTGCCAGAGAAGCCAGTTAATATGCATTATAAAAACTCTTTAGTTACTGGTAATACTCAAAATGTCTTATGTTTCTATTGATTTTTTATCTTTATCCTTAATCTTAGATCGCTGGTGTTGAGCACCTGAATAGTTGAATATTATAGACTGTTAATCTTTTCATGATTATTTTCTTAACTTTTGTTGATTGCCTTACAACAGAATACCTAGGAAACCTCGTTAAATAATTTCGACACAGTTCTGAGGGAATTTTCAAGCATGAGGTTTACTGTGTCAGTGGCTCACTCTTACGCTTCAGCGGTCTTGCACAGCCTTATCAGAGCCCACACACCCCACCAGTCAACCCTACTGATGGTACGGAAGGGGAGACACAGCATATTGAAATTAATCGTAGATTCAGATCTTTATCACATTTATGTGCACATATTCTCAACTTCTGATAAAGATATAACGTGTTTTGAACCGCTAGGTCTAGTGCTATACAGACACCTGTTTCGTCTTACTGGGACTCATCAGTACACCCTCCCTCGGTTCAGCCGATATCCTGAGGCTAAACAATCCTCCATAAAGGAATCGACACCGAGTAACTAGTCACCGCAAGTCCGATGATGGAATTACCTGACAATGCGGCGACCAGTAGTCGAGCTCGTAGCTTTTTATAATGTGTCATATATCTGCTTTCGACCGCTTTTTAATACACCCTATAAAAAACGTGGTCAGGAGAGGTATGTTCAACTTCATGCGAGTCAATGGTGAAGGTTCTGTAAGATATGCACGTGCTTCTTGGCTAGACCTAATGTGTAAATCAAACATTCCATCTGCCCGCTAGTTGGCAAATTGCTGACAAACTCGTCTCGAAGATAGAATAAACTCAACTGTTATATCAGTGACGCTACAGAATGTGGGTCGAACGCGGTGTCAACACCAACGCTGTGTTGTGAATCGAGTCGAATACATGGCGTATCACTGAAGGCTGCTGAACAATTGACCAATGCCGAACCTCCTTCATATTTCAATATATTTCCTTCTCACCATGATCTTGTGATTGACTATATTGAGGCTCAAAAATAGAGGTGATTTGCTTACTGGAGCGAGACAGACATGTAAGATGAAATAGACCACTACTTTTACTATTGAAAATCACAATAGTCATTATGCATAATCACTCATCCGATTGAGGCGTCTATCTGGCAATGTTTTAACGATATGACGCTGTGATGTTGGTGTTGACCGGCTCGAGATCTTTCAGACATCTTCTTCAATGTCCGATGAATTCGTGACCTTTCTGGTCGTTTAGATGGATCTTTCTCCCAGCACCAGTAAACCAATTCAGCAACACTTTTTGGTGTATCCTAAATAGTTGAATTGGCTATTTAAAGCATTGAATATACAGTGTTTAGCGGCGTTTATAGACCATCTAGCGGTCATTACGTGCTGCAGTCAAGGCTAATCAACCCCTATTTTGCACTCACAATTAAGTAGCATTTCAGGATCAACGTAAACTGGGTATATAAGAAGTTAGTTAAGGCTTTGAATATCGTTGAATGCGAACAATCCGTGTAAGTTACTAAGCTGTGTTGGCAACTTCTGAGCATATCAAGTCTATATTAAATCACATCAGCAGCACTAATCACTTTGAGACCTTGCCACTCAAATATCTTTGAGTGCTTAGGCACCGGTCTGTCATCATTTCTTGAACAGTTTCGAGATAATCATAATACGAAAGCTCCCAGCTATTTAGTGCAGGCAATCTCCAACTGATGGAGGTGATAGAGGGGTCTGCTATAAGGATTCTTCGAAATCGGTAGCGATTCCCGTGAAGGCGATGGTTACTGTGTTAAATCGTTTGTCTGACACAAGCGGCAACGATCGTTCGCTTGCTCCCTTATACCTTGTCAAAAAATTGGTCTATTATAACATCATTACATACAAATTTTGGTCCAGCAAACAATTCCTAGCTGCTATATCTCTGTGTATACACAGTTTCTTCTCCAAATACGCTAAACCGTCGGACACTTCCAAAGCGAATCGAAGCTTCTCCGATAGTCACACATTTCCTCAATTTTTTCGTAAATACAAGGCAATTGAACCATCTCAAATAAGAGAAGTGGTATGGGTTTTGGATTTTCGTGTCACTGCGATAGAATTAGGTTTTCAATTAGGTTTCCGAACTTGATCCAGAAAGTAGAAATTTAACCATAAAAACAATTTTATCGTTTACTATGTTGTGCAGAATTTCTTGGGCATCGTTTGGTTAATTTTTGGACTTACTTGTCCAATAATGGAGTCATCACGGGAAGTCATTCGCAGCTTACTGCTTCACGGGTTTCAATTGGGGCACAATTTTCAAAGTGCTTTTGACAACATCAATCGTGCAAGAAGTCGCCAAGTTGTAGGTAGGACTGCGACGTATGAATGGTTTACAAAGTTTGGCAATAGAAATACTGACTTGGCTGATCAACAAAGATACGGAGGAGTGCGTGAAATTGATCAAGAAGCAATCATTACAGCGATCGAAGAAGATCCGACCTTGTCAACCGGTGATTTGGCGGATAATTTATAATGTTAAGACGGTTAAATAGAAAGAAAGAGCAGAATTGCATTTGGGTAGGCAAAGAAGACTTCATTTAATATTTTTTGATATTTTTAATTACTTGGAAAAATTAATTTTTAAATTTTTGGATCAAGTTCGGAAACATAGTTAGGAACCTAGTAATGAAGGGTGATTGAGCGATAGATGTCACCATGATTGACAGCCACGCCTACTAGTGTGTGTGATTTGCTGCTGCTCTAATTAGTTGTCATTTAACCCTTTCAGGACCACGAGAAGCATTTTGCTTCTCACCGCACGACGTCAAGTCTTACTAAGCTGCTATAATGGCAACGTCGCGCCTTGTGAGAAAGCCGGAACATCTTGTGGGAAGACAGGCGCAGACAGCATGATAACTGCGAGGAGACGCACACAGGTTCTGAGCTGGCACTACCATGATAAAATGACAAAATTTCAACGAAAAAATTTTCACAAAGCTTCTAAAGTTGTTTATAGAAATGAGAACTGGATAAGATATATAAAAACATCTCGAGAGCATAGTGGACTAAAAGGAGTAAGTCGAGCACGTGAAATGATAAAGAATGCAACAATGATTAATATTCATAGTTAGATCGATCGAAAAATTCTCGACAATAGTCGATGAAAGGGCATTGTGTTGCAATCTGTAAAATCATTTTTGTCAAACAAGCCTTTAATTGTAATTGTTTTCACGCAGCCTTGTCATTTTGTGAGTTACTTTTTCTGGCCTCTGGCTTCCTTACAACTGGCTTGTACCTACTCAGGGCGTACCCTTTTCTACCTTTTTTCTGATTCTCAAATTTCTCACGGCTTCAACCAGCTACTGTAACTACAGCGTCTTATATCGTGGGAGTAAAAACGCAGACAGCATGACATTCCTGCACAGACACGCAGACGCCGTCCCATGCGAGTGCCGCGCAAGTGGCGGCGCGGCGCAGCCTGCCTATCAACGCTAGTCCTCAGAGGGTTAGGAGTCATAGACTATTGGTGGGACGCTAAGCAAATTCTGGTGGCACATACTTTTTATCTCCTTATTTTCTAAAACACACGTATTATCAAGAACCCACGACCGTATTATATCACACTTCATAAAGAGACATTTTTCATCCTTCTAGATTTTTACATCTTCTACTGAATACCATTTTGCACTGCAGTGCTTGCAGTTTTTGACGTGTTTACAGTGTTTCCTGAACTCTTACAGCGGAGATTATGCAGCTGATAAGTGAACCGACCTAGAGCTATATCTAGCCCCTCATTAGATCACATTTGATTGATTTTTCCAGATATTTCAGAGAGGTTCCACGAGTGTACTCATGTGGGCACACTTCCATAACCAGCATAAGCGCAAGCTCGTAAACAGCGACACCAAGTATTATATTTTCTCATAAGTCGCGCCTCCTTCATGGATTTTAAGCGAGCGTCTCGTTGGCCTGAATTAGCTAGAACGTTTGAGTTTGATGTATATGTTTCAAGGAAATAACAATGGACATACACGAAGGGATGTGTCGCACATTGGGCAGCTAGTGCTCAATTAACAGTAATTGTGCATTACGACCAATTTTTCAAGGGGCATTGTATCACTATTATCTCTGTCAAACTTTGTTTCCTCATGCCGTCTACACCCTAACGTGAATCCAAGGAAACCGTCATCCATGCGAAACGAAATTTTCCTCACAGTATTTTAATGATCTACACAACAACTTTCGGTGATGTGATAGAGACTAGAGCAGGGCGAATTCCGTTGTTTATCAAGACTGACTTCATTTCTCATAGTTCTCACGGCGACTTCCTGCTTCGTTTTTCCGCTACCGTTTTCAGCTAAGTATACTTCACCAAAAGCTCCTTCACCAAGCTTCTAAAAGCAGACGTATTTTCATGTATTCAAATTTCAACAGTGATATGAGAAGGACTCACTTTCACGAATACTATTGAGTCATTATTAAGAAGCTATTGTGTCTGTTCGACAGGACGTCTCAATCGTGCATTGGATGCTGCTGACAGAGGAGTTTTTGTCGCCCTGAATACAGTCCTTTGAGCAGAGTGAGAATTTAGTACCAGCGAAGTTAAGGTCATTTGCTCACTAAACTCTTCAACGACGATGTCAGATCGAAGGTAAAGACTTTAGTCTCCTTCTAAGACCATCGTTTCTTGATCCAACTCATGCAAGCCATCGCATGGAAGTTTGCGTTTTATGACAGAATGTTGAGTAGCAGCAATAGTCCAAAGATGTCAATGTGTTTATAGCGCCGACATGACTCGCTCTCTAACGGCGACGTTCCGTGCACGATAAGTTAAATACTAAAAACATTCTTACAGCACTCAATCCATCACATTTCGAGTGTGAAATGTTCCTAGACTATACGTTTCAGAGGAGAGATGTTGACAAGCAGAAAAAATTGTCTGAGAAGTTCATTTGACTACACTATACGCTCATCCAATTATATGAAAATCACTGACGCTGTGTTTCATCATAGGCTTATCTACAACGCACAATATTACCTCTCAACAGCGGTCAACTTGTGATATCTAGCTATAAATGGACCTGGTGGAACGGCTACGCAAACTCACTTACTGGTTTTTTCAAATAAATCAATGCGTGAGAGGAGGCTGATAGAAAAATAATTAAGTTATTATTCATGAAGATGATCCACATTAATATCGGCGAATTCAGAAACAGTCAAAATATTATTTGATGATGGTATTCAATTCCAAAATGAGAAACACACCCACCACATACACTCAACTATACATACACACACACACATCGAAACACACCAGAGCACACACAAGCTCCCACCTCTTTGAAACGCACCCAAGCACGCATACACATGCACACTCTTACACGCACACGCAAACTCATACACATATGTATTTTCATATGCACACACTGGAACACCCTCAAACGAACATATACACGCATGCTCAGATATGCGTAAACACAGACACACATGCACACACACAATCTACAAGCTGTAACTCGTTGTTGAATCGCGCATAAGGGTGGTAGAAAACTGCAGGATCAGCCAAATCTTGCAGGATCAAGTTATCGAAGAGGCAAACACGAGTGAAGGGGTCAATATTATACAGACTGTAACTTCACTCACAGATGCCATGCGATCAAATAGCAATGCTCTTTTCGTGGTGATGCTCGAGGTAGAATGTTCCGGACGAATCTTGGTTGATCATGAAATGCTTGACACCGCTTTATGGTCTACATGAGAGTGCTAACACAATCACAATTAGACATTGAATCGACTGTTTCTAAAACCTCGTGAAAAACATTCAAATAATTCCAAAAAAAAGAATGCTTTTAGCTTAAACGAGGTTGGTACGCCAGGGCCATACACCGGTGTTTCGGAGGTTTCGGCCTCCTCGTCAGTGACCCCCGTCCCACATTAAGCCCTACATTGTAGCAAGGCGGGAGGCGTATGTGGTATGTGGTGATGGCATAGTGTACAATGACACTGGTCCATCACCAACAGTCGATGGTTTTGGCTGGTAGACCAAAAACTAAAACGCGGGTCCTCCTCGGTCGAACCTCCGAAACACCGGTGTATGGCCCTGGCGTACCAACCTCGTTTAGGCCAAAAGCACTCTTTTTTTTGGAATTATTTGAATGTTTTTTACGAGGTTTTAGAAACAGTCGACTCATTGGATTAGTTTTTGGTCTACCAGCCAAAACCATCGACTGATGGTGATGGACCAGTGTCATTGTACACTATGCCATCACCACATACCACATACGCCTCCCTCCTTGCTACAATGCAGGGCTTAATGTGGGGCGGGGGTCACTGACGAGGAGGATGAACCTCCGAAACACCCGTGTATGGCCCTGGCGTACCAACCTCGTTTAGGCCAAAAGCATTCTTTTTTTTTGGAATTATCACAATAGACAGTTTCAGATAATTTAGACTTCACTTATTCTGTAGACGGATGTCGCTATCGGATATGTTCTCGAAAATCTTGCATCATTATTATTTTATTTCTACAACGCTTTACGCTGTAGGTGAGGATTACATTTAGCCAATATTTAATTAAAAAGTGGAAGTGTTTTCGTCGTTGCTAGCAGAGCACTTATCAGGAGCCTGTACAGTATAGCAGTGAGTACTGTGGGAAAGATATGTAAAAATTTCTTGCTGAAAAATTGATCAAATTTTCCGGATGTGCTACAAGACACCTCCTATTGCAGTAAGTTCGCCGAGCCCACCTAATATCCAAATACGCATTAATCATGCGCACAGACAAAATGTGTCTATACAGATACTAAAGGCGCTGATTGACTTAGCAGAGATCTGACATAAATCTTTAGTAAATCACATAGTAGGAAAAGGCCGCATGCGGCAAAGTGACCTCAGGTGCTCTGAGTCTGCAAATATGGTCAATGGCGCGATTTCGCTCTCATAACTTAGTAGGCCTTACATTCCGCTGAGGTAGCTAAATTGGTGCTAGACTTACTGGGAGGAGGATAGCAGCATTAGCTTGATATTAAGTTAGGTAAAAAGCAGTGGAAAAATTTCGAAAGTTTCATTTGTTGGCATCATTGTGTTGTTTTTATTGTTAGCTTTATATATTTATTTAGTTTACTGGTTTCAGCTCCAAAATGTCTAGTCAACAGCATGATTTGCGTGTGGTGATCCGCTATTATTGGACCAGAGCGCGCTTTATTTCGGTAGGACAATGCCGAAGCGCATATGGCTATGATGACCAAGAGTAAGTTTCAAGGGATGGGTGACATCGAAGTTCTTCCACACTTTGCCTGCACTCCAGACATTGCTCCATCCAATTATGTCCTATCTTGGTCAATGCAAGACTTTTTGAATGGCCTTCGATTCAAGTCATTCAATGAAGTTGAAAGAGTATGTCAAGAAGTTTTTGATTTAATGGAGCCGTGGTAGCACTTTGAGTAGTGTAGTCCGAAATTTTACAACTTCGGAAAGCCGTGGACACTAGTAGTCTATACATTGAAGAATCATTATTTTTGCTTTTGTTGTTAATTTCTACATTAAAACGAAACTTTCGAGATTTTCCTAGAACTTTTTGCCCAGCCCTATATATCGGTAGGCGACCGTGATGCACTGCGAAGTCCAGCACATAATTACCTCAAATGAAACTAAAAATTGAAGATGAATGTATGACGCATTACCCAGGTATTGATTAACTCCAACAGCTTTCAAAATTTATCCCTTATCACATAGAAAGGATCACATTGCAGCCAACCAATTTCTGATGTTCACATTAGAAAGTAAAACGCCGGAAACTGAAAAGATATGTTATGATAGTGCTCATTATTGTATTCTGGTCAAATCAGTCAGGTAAATCGGTTTACGGTCTACAAAAATGACTTTTCTGTGTTAATCGAGGTCTGTCACAATAGTTTTTATCATCCGAAAGCACTATTGGTTTCATTGATTCAGAAGTTTCCCTTTCTATAAACCTCGGCATTATTAATTCTATATATGGAAATCGAAAAGAACGTATCTTGATTAGCTGACGCGAGCTTCGTTGAGTGGTAGCAATAGTAGTCCGCCTTAGGGTTAGGTCGCCGAAACGTCAGCGGAACTACTACTACTCCACTTCACTAACCTCACGTCAGCTAATCAAGATAAGTTTTTTCAAGTTTTTTGATTTTTGGCTGGGATACGTGCAATATTGGTTAGCAATATACTGAGACCAGTGTAGCGCACTGTTAGCTGTACTGCATTACTCGCTCGATCACTGGTTCAAACTCACGTCCCATGCTCATTGCGCTCTTGCTCACTTCAGTCAGGAAATCAGTGCCATACTTGCCCGGAAAGATAGCAGCACTCATTCATATCTTGGTAGGCCATCTCGAGTCATTGTATAAACCAAATCTGCATTCAGAGACCTCTAACAATGTTTAATGAAAACTACTGTACTAGGCATTCCTCAGAGAGATCAGCGCCAGTAGCTTTATTTTTCATTCAGCAGTACCCAAGACTACTGCCATGGATCACATGTTGCAAAGCTCAAAAAAGCACAGTCGAACCCTTTGGGTACGACCGGACACGCCACCAGCACCTTCTCCGTAAGCGCGGCAAGTAGCTCGTAGTGCCGAGTGGATACCAATGCCGCCCGCGGCGAGCCAGGGCTAGCGGCATATCCCTGTCGTACCCAAAGCGTCAATCAGTATAGGTAGCACGATTATGATGTGACAAACATTAAGCATAAAACGAGATCACACAACGGAAATTCATATTTTTTTGTGATTTGTTCACAACATCTTCCCCTCTGTACAAAAAAAAAATGATGTGATATAATTTAAATACACCGAGATGAGAACATCACATTGCGCCTACAGGTTAAACCTTCAATCTGCGAGCGATAACCGGTGTGTTACGCGTTGACGAATTTGTGATCGACGGATCGGTCCACGGTGCCGGTTTCGCTGTGGCCGCAGACAGAGCACTGTGTTCGAAAGAACAAGCACGGCCGAGTGTACCAAGAACACTAATCGCCACTCTTCCACTGAGCCAGCTGGCAGTAGGTATTCTACCTGGAATGAGATAAAATACATCTGCGTTAGAAAAACAACGGTTTCACATTTCAGTCTAAGTTTCAAAGATTTTGAGATAACGTTATAACTCGACCGCGTGAAGAATAACAATTCCTCCCGAAAACAGCTTGAACACCTGGATAGCTTGTCTTTATGAAAAAAATAACGTGATACTAGAGACAGTCTTGGTTTTTTCCTTCCGTGTGATTAATATTCCTTACTTTTCTGGCTAGAAAAGAGACTTTACACATAATATTGGTTTAATCCTGGCACACCTTTATTCAACTGAATTTCCATATGAAATAGACGAATGCTTAATCACGTAGGCAATTTCGTAAGGGTATGACCGTTCTCCTGCGTACTGCAGTCAACACGCAATAACGTGATTCTAAGAGGTGGGATAAGAGTCGGAATTCTATTGAAGGCAATGCATCTACATTATGCACAAATGGCTTCAACCAGGAGAACAGTTAAAACATCTCTCACCAAAAATGGACAAATCAACAACGATAGACACAAATGAATTGAATATTTGCCATCACGAAGTGACTGTACTGTCGCTGATACCACCGTAGCCCACTAAAAGAAAGACTGTTGAATTATACCTTCGTTTCGAGTGTTTTCTCAAGAGCGTGTTCAAATTTAACATATGTTGTGATTATTATTTGAGCCAACATGTCATGTGGTCTGCTAAATGAGCTGACTTATAGAGCCAAATACACGTGTTTCGACCTTAACGGTCTCATATTACGATACAGCCAAGAGCAATCGAATGTACAGCACTGTCTATTCAGCAAAAATTTCACTTGACAGACAGTGTAAAACGTTCGACGTCGCCTACTCTTACTTGTAGAGGACTGAGCGCCCCGAGAGGATCGGCTAAAGACGAAGGGTACCGCTCGACTGATGAGACCGTCAAAGTCGAAACACGTGTACTGGGCTCTATAAGTCAGTCCATTTTGTAGATCACTGACATGCTGGCTCAAATAATAATTGCGAGACTGCTGAATTATTGAATACAGATGGTTTGTTTCGAGTATCTTTGCTAGAACCAATGCAGCTTGACAAAACTTCTTGGAAAGACTGCTTTAGAAGCACCAATCACGTGACTGGCTTTTCAAGAACATACACGATAACACGGCGGTTTTCTTCCTTAAAAAAATTTTTTTCGTCTCTAAAAGGCAGAATTTAGAGGGCAACGAAATGATGACACCAACTGAACCAAACTAAAATAGCTGTGTTAAGACTGATTAGGAGAAAAAAAGCTACATAATCTAGGGCACATGACTGAAAAATAATCACTCCTTGAAATGCGCAATAATGTAAAGTGATGCGCAAAACTTTTCGTTAAACGGAATTTGAGCTCGCATTTCGTCCTATCACTCGACATCATCGGCTATATTTGAATGTCATACCACCGCTAGAAACGGTAAAATGAAAATAATTTCGTTTGATTATTTACTACTCAATATCAGCCAACTTGACTGACTGCAATGTTGATATCGTTACCTAGGCAAACCGTTGGCGGTTTCTGCTGACACATAGATGCGTTGTAGCGTAAAAAGAGTGGTGGTATAACAGCCGTCGGTGTTGTAGACTCGATTATTCTTGGCTGAATATTTCTGAAACATTATGTCGCATGTTTCGAGTGTTTTCTTAAGACCTGTGTACAACACTGCCAATCTAGCAATTTTTCACTTGACGGCAATTGTGTAAATCGTTCAGTCGTCGCATACTTTTAGTGGGGATGGAGCACCACGAAAGCATTGATCAAAAGCAAAGAGACCGCCGACTAACGAGGCTGCTCAAGGCCGAAGCACGTGTATCGGGCTGTACAAGAGCCCTCAACAGACCACATGACATTCCGGTTCAAGTAATAATAATGAGATATACTAAAATTTGAGCGCTGTGTAAAGAAAATACCCGAAACAAACGTAGAAAGAATTCTGTTTGAACAGTAATTAAAATTGTAACAAGGTTTTGTTTCGGTTTCATTGTAAGATTTTGTGAAACTCAAACTACAAAAGACGTCATTATCATGTCAGCCCGTTCATAGATGAACAGTGATCCTGTCCGTTATCTCACGCATGTGTGAGCAGAAAAGCACCATCAGTGCCACTTCTGGTGCATATTCATGTTCTTACGACAGTTCAAATTGTTTTCCATCATAGTTGCATCTCATATGAGTTGCAAGAACGCCGACATTTCATTACATGAGACCAGTGGAAAATGAAAATGTAACACAGTAGGACTCCATCGACTATCCCGTAACTAATTTCTTATTACTTGCGTACTTACTCGTGGTTCTCTAGAACTACTACTGCATCTACTTAGACCTACGTAGTTGAAAAACTGCCAAATATTAATAAGGCGAATAAATTAACAGCGATATAAACACATTAAGAGAAACCAATACGAATTCTTTGAACAAACTACTGTACCTATTGATCTAGCAGTTCGCTAAGCTACTTTATTTCGACCATCAGTTGAGCAGTGTGTAAGAGGAAAAGATTGGAATAAATTCCGATGCTTGTAGAATAGAATCATCGCCAATTATTTCAGTTGTCCCTTATAGTCAGATTTGTCTGACTATTGGGTCTTCTCATAAGTTTTGAAATTAGGGCAATAAACACCAAATTTATAAATCAAAACTCATTGAAATTGCGTAACATCACTATTCAAAGTAGGCGCCACCAGCCTGGGCACATTTCTGCCATCTATCAGGCAGCAAATCATACCGCGCTCGTTAAACTCGCCATTCTTAGATGCAGAAAGGTTGTCAACCCTCGACGCAAGTGATTGGTGACTCGGAACTTCTTCTTTGCTCAGGAGGTGCTCCAGCGACCGGAAGAGGTGATGGTCAGACGGCGACAAGTCATGTCTGTAAGGCGAATAATCCAGCAACTCCCAGCCCAGTTCGGTCAACTTCTTCTTCATCAATTTGGCGACATGCAGCTTTGCGCTACCCTAAAGCAGAATAAGACTGCGGCAACGTCGACGCGACAGGGCCCGATTGCAGCGGCCCAGGTGTTCACGGCAGTGCTTGGAGTTGGTCTCTCCGACTGGCAGCAAGTCTCAGTGAATCGGCCCGATCCGTTCCCAAAAGATAGTGAGCATAGCTTTTGGCGCGAATCGATTTCAACGTGGAGTTAGAGTTACTAGTTGGCATGGTGACAATCATTGATTCGGACGACATTACTCCTGAAAAAATTCTATCATAGTTGGCTTTAAAGACCTTGGTCAGCATTAGAGCGCACATGTCGAAGGAGCAGTTTTATGCAATGTAGTGTTGTCAGGCAAATTTAATTACTTCTTGTTGATGAATTGGCGTTTATAAGACGAATGCCAAAACTTATAAAAATGCCTAAAATTTATCTTCCAACAATTTCTCCGCCGTGAAGTTTAAACAACGGGCCAATACACGAGATTCAAAACGTTATTCTTCTTTTCGTTACCAGAGCGTGCTACAAAAAATTTATTCCACGGAACAAGCACTGTGACAGAATTAGCATTGAGCCATCGAATGACTACAGAAACATGTTTTGAATATGAATAAAGTGTTCAACAACTGCTGAAAAGTAGGTTCGTTTTGCAAGAGCGTGTTTTCTCATAGAAATATAGGAAATTTTCTGATATATGGTCGTTCTTCTTGCTAAAAATACCTTCCTATAAGTTCTTTTTTTGTGATAAACCTCTTATTGCAACGATTTGCCACTAGCATAAGTTACACATTTAACTACTTGTTAGCATCAATAAACTCGTGATGTCGCTCGACGGCAGAGTAATTACTTCGAGCGTTAAACGTAATCTTCTTTTCGTCCTGTCAGCGCTCGTTGAGAACCCTCCAAAAAAGAAACCAACCATAACGCCAAGATCGTTGAGATTTGAGCTAGCGAATTGCTACTAAAAGTTTAGAAACAGTCAACAAAGCAAACCAAGAACAGAATTTCTTTTCGCTGCTACAACGCAAATGTAGAGCTTTCTGAAAACAAAGCACAATTTTGCATTCTATCAGATCCAAGCTTTCGTATAATTATAGAAAGTCTAGGGGAAATTGTTACCCAGTGAAAAAACCCTAAAAACAGCCGGGTACCATTACAGGTACACATCGACCGTAAAGAGTTAATCTTATCAAAATTGCTTGCTCTCTTTCCTTCACATGGAGAGCATCACATTGATACTTTGTCACATACTAGAGAAAAGTTCGGCTGCTTCAATCTGAACAAGCCAGTGATGTGCCGAAAACCAAATTGTATTATATGTTTTTCCAGAACGACTTTCCAGCATTCGACTGTTCATATGACTAATGTTTGACCTGAGACCAGCTGATTTGCTCAAAAGAGTTGCCCGGAGGCCACCAAATTTACATGAAAAATTAACATTGCACTATGAAGTCGTTTTACACATATAACCATCCAAATTTCATAGAAATTGTCACAATAAATTACGAATTGAGAAGCATTTTGGTTAAAGTGGATAGGTCAAGTGCAAAACATAGAATAAGACAGTTTATACAGAAATTTATATCGAGTATTTCCAATAACATTGAGAATTGCAGGCAAATCTGTTGGTTATAAAGAACAGTGTATATTTTCTCCACAATACGACATGCAGTCTTACTCAAGGCTTCGGAACCAATGCCAATGATAGAGAGTTGAATGACTGTAATGTTGTGATATCATCGACTTGCAAATCTATCAATATTTCCCGCAATATTCGATGAGAAGTTTTACGTGCAACTGCAAAATAGAGAGGAAAATAAACGATAAATTGATCAATCGCAGTGTAGCTTGTTAGATGAGACGCAAGAATCAACGTAATAAGCGTAAAAATGGATAGATTTAGATCGAAAGTGAATAACATCTGCAGTGAAAACCCCCGCAAAAAGACATTAATTTTTTCCGCTACCATTCTACTCAAGCTGAATTGTGATACTGAAAAGATTTCTACTGTGGGAGAGAACGTCATAAATCGTATTGAAAGATAGAATGTGTCCCTGGCTTGGCACTCTTGGAGTGTCGTCATCTGTGGGGAGCGCCAATCAGATGCCGTTGGAATGCGACCCGATCGTGGCATACGGTACCGCATGCTGTGCACTGGAAAGCGCGACCGACTGCGTGAGTGCTGACGTGGGTACGGTAGAGAAACGGATCGGCAAACACCAACAAACACGACGAACACGCCTGAAATGTTGTTGATTCTGCTAGAATTATTGTTCTAAATTACACAGAAGTGCGGTGGATTAGCAGTAACAGTGTCTGTGACAATGTGGAAATTTAGACCCTCGCTATGCATGCCGGTGAAGCATCCAATAGAAAGCATCAAAATATAAAACACTCGAAATCGATTAGTGCTTTAGAGAAGAGCTGTTCGACGAAATTTTCACCGGAATCTACACTTTTGCTTGAACCCATCAGATGCATGCTCAGTCTACAAAAATTTTGACATTTACTTGACTAGTATAACCATTTAGGGAATTTCGACTTCTCCTCATTATTTTTTTGTAGGCAAAACTCTGTTAAACTTAAAATGAATCTGCAAATAAGTACTCATCTCACTGAACTCCTGTAATGCTAAACAGTGCAATACGCCACATTGGAAATATAAAAAAGAGACTTATAGATATGGTATGAGCCAAGATATTCCCACTTCATTTGATGAAAGTGTTTCCAATGTTGCCAAACTATTCTCTGTTATGGCATAGAAGTATCCATGGAAAAGCTGAACCCATAGCTTCAGTCTAGGAGTTTCTAGTGCAAAGTCATACCTAGCGCTTTCATGTCCAGTGACACAACTGATCTTTGAGGCAGAGATAAACAGTTGCATAGTCGAGAACCTTAACACAAGCCCTAGTACATTATTGTTGTTATGATTCGCCTTGTTACAATGTCTTTTGGTCGGTCTCTCATCACCGCACTCATTCATCAATACCCAGACAACTCTTGCTGCCTGACAGTAAACCTTCTTACACTTCGTTTTGGGCAAACCTTTTAAAACATCAGAACGGATGCCTCAGGGTTTCCTTTGTAAGCCAAACACGAAAATGTAATAATACAATTTGCTCGAACAGCTGACGTTCCAGTGGCTTCACCGTCTTCAGAAGCTCGAAAAATCAAGTGTCTACAGGTTAGTCAACCAAATATCTCCATTACTATACAGGAAAAAAATCACTGAATCCATTTTCTATCCCATAAGCTCAAAATCTTTTCTCAACATATTCGCCACTTTTTTGAGTCTGTCACTGTGGTCTTCAAGTGGAGACCAACGTGCACAGTTCACGTCGAGTGCAATGCATCTCTCACATCGAAATAACAGTTAGAATCCATGAAACTGGCTTGAAAAATAGCCACCTCTAATGGCTAGGAAATTGTAGCTTAACGGTACGAATATAGCTTCAACACGATTGTCTGAAGAGGACAGACTGTTAGAGAAAACGTTATAATAGGATACAGCACAGAATATTCTGAGGAGCTAACTATTTTGCGACCGTTTACATGATCGTCTTGTACATCGTAAGAGCGTGTAATATTCTCCAATGGTAGAATTAGTGATTACATGATTACGGGTATAGTTCACCTAATGCTGCAAAGCGTGTGGCGACAAGTACATCGGCGAAGCGGGTGGGCTCCGAATAAAAAAGCATTGGTCGCAAGCTCAAAGCTAAACCAGGTCCCCCACAAGCAAGGTGTGGGACACAGTCACATAAGGGAATGACTTTGAAATAGAGATCATCGTCTTCGCACAACAATAATGAGCCTCAGCGCGTAATTTTCGCGAAGCATTCTGGTTAGATTCCCTATTTTGGATTATGAATCGCAGGGACGAATATCCAGTAATCATTCGTGTTGAGACAATTCGTAAGATTTTTTTTCAATGTAACGGGCGCATTCGCAGTTCATATGACCTCTACACGGTTGGTCTCCTCATGGATGTTTGCGCACGAGTCATAAAAAGCAATGAGTGAGTTCATTGGAAGTTTTTTTTTTCGCGTTCAATACGATTGAAATATAGAAGTGGTGATATTTTCTGCTGGGGTAATAGAGGTGTTTGGCGGGATAGGCTCAGAGCGACCGGATTCAATGTCCGATCAAGGACAAACTACTGAAATGTCAACTGATTAAATAAATTGTATTATATTAACCTCATATGTGGCTTACAAAAAACTCTGTGAACCACTGAGGAATGTCGAGGGTCTACAGAGAATCGATCTTGGATCGCTGCAGGATTGTAAGTAGAACCATGCTGTGTTAGAGGTCAAAATATTAGGTAGAGGGGTATTTATCAGTTTGGTGCAAAGTAATTGAAGACTGTGCATTGTTGAGATTTCCCGATGGATTACATTCGTGAAAGAATGTAATTATGTTTTATATCTAGTCTTTATGAATTCGTGATTTACGGACTGTTTCGGTGGTATCGTCATCATCAGAGCCGCTTGCCTCCCAATGATTACAGAAGAGACGTTGAAATACTCGCTCTCGCTAAGAGATATCATGCCAGCGTACTTACAGCAGATGCATTGTGGTTAGCCCGAACAATATATAAGACCTCTCAATGTCACAGTAATTGTATCAAGTACGTTGAGTGTAGAAATTCCGTCGTCGATCCTGTATAAGGAGTAAATTCCGAGGAACGGACTGAATGAAGGGTACTGTGCAACTGAGGAAGCTGGGAGGTATATGCGTGCACTTATAGGTTCCCATAACAGTCCTCATGAAATACTCAAAGCACATTGTCAGATTATATTGTTCTTGAGCGAGGTCTCAAAATAGTCGATTACAAGTTTTGTTACCTATTACCTTTTGATCGATTGTTTCTTTGAAAGCCTCAATAAAAGCATTAAATATCTACTTATGTAAGAAAATATTGTCAAGGGTTAGAAAAACAATCGATTAAAGGTTAGTAAATGTTATACATCACTTTGACCCTGAAGGACGACGTGTACCATACGAGGTACACGATTAGTTTGAACGTCTTTTTCACTGGACAGTACTCTCTCTCAAGCATTTGGCAAATATTCGAAAGCTTGAATCTCTGCGATTTCAACAATGCGTTTGATTTTTGATATAGCCTGTTTATAACGCTGTAGTAGCCAAAACAAAACCATGTTTCACAGTCAGGTTGCTTTATTTGCTCGACTGGGGCTTGTATATGGGTTCACCAAACTTTGGCTATCATTCGACAGCACAATCTCGAAAATCTCAATGCTGTAATTGGTATTAAAAGTCTTCAAAAGGTCGCACAACGCTGTAAGAGAAAGAAGAAGGCTATGATTGCACTCAAAGTTCTTGTAGTAAGGAAAAGTTATATATGAATAAAAACGATGTGACCATGTACAGAAAATCATGAAGTATCAGAGCAACATAGAAACCGAAGGTTTTACTCCTAAGTGGAAAACCTGATGATACGAATCGCGTCCTCTTGCGAGTTGCGCTGCTCGATTGACCTAACTAACTGCCGTATCGAAAGATTAATACGCATTTTTTCGCTTTTCTTTGTTGTAATGTCTTATTACTTTTTGTTTATTTATATTTGTTCTAAGCTATGAGAAGAACGGCAGAAAAAAAGCAATTTCAAGCAAACCTCTAATTCAAGTTCGAAAGGATCGTAAAGCAGCAGAAACAACTCGCAAACATGATTAACGCATTTGGCCTAGGATATGCCAACAAAGTACATTGCAGCGGTGGTTTAAGAAGTTTTGTAAAGTAGACGAGAGTCTTGAAGCTTAGGAACATAGTAGCCGGTCTTAGGAGGTTGACAACAGCTAGCTGAGAGCAACCAACGAGATTGATCCTCTCAAAGCTAGACGAGAACTTGCAGGAGAATTCAATGCTAAGCGTATGTCGTTCGTCATTTGAAGCAAATTGAAAGGAAAGATGAAAAGGTTGGTGCAAATGTATGCGTCTTAATTTCAGTTTATGGACGGCCACACCTCGCACACCTTAGAAGCTGATCGAACTGGGCTAGCGAGTTTTGTCTCATCCTCCACAATCCCTCCCCCTCACCGACTACCGCTTCTGCAAGTATCTTACGGCTTCTTGCATGAAAAATGCTTTACAACCAATGCGGTGCAAAGAATGCTTCAAGAGTTTGCCGAAACCCGAGGCACCGATTTTTATGCTACAGAAATGATGGAATTTATTTCATTGGTAATAATGTGCTGGTTATATTGCTTCCTATATTGATTGACAAAGATGTGTTCAAGCCTAGTTATTATCATTCAAGAATTTGCGATGTGAAATTGCATTATTTCACACAAATCTGATATAGAGTATGGACGAGCAAAGTGTCAACTGTAGATGAGGGATACGAGATTCAATGTAGTCTAAGAATGCTTTTTAGGTAAAAATAGGAAGCATTTTTTTTCTAGTTACCAATCGCACTAAAAGTTTTCTTCTGATTGTTTCTTGACATTCGACGTTGCATTATATCCTTCAAGAAGCTTATCATGTTGCATTAAGTGAATCACCACTGTTGGGTGAACGGTAATGAATGTCGGCTTTAAGCTTCGGAGGGAGCTATCACAACTGGATTGCGCACTCAGCAAAGCGGCGCAACCATGAGGAGATTAGTTAGATAATTGCTTGTTACTTTCCTGATAATCAGCTGATCGACAGATGGCAAATGCCTTTGTAACTTTAGAACATCACCTCTGGTGATGATGTGAAACTTCCTCAACACAGTCTATCTGGAAACACCGAAGATAGAAGGTTACAGAACAAACAAAATACTTTGTTGGATAAAGGCTGTAGTGATGCCTACACATATCCTGAAGACGATCATCAAAATGTTTTGCGAGCGGTTCTACTGTCTTACAACATTATTGAACGAAAAAACAATTAGCACAGAAAAACCAAAGTAATTCACCGCAGTGAAATTTGATTGCACATTAAATGCGAAATAATGAAGGCCCTTCTGTATCACCTTCTAAATTGGTTTTTCTAACCTAAATTTTGGAGAGAGGAGGGAAGGGGGGGGGGGGAGGTGAAGAGTGGTCAAGTGGTATCCCCACGCTCCGACACACCTCGGCTGTCAACAACGAGTGTCCCATGAAACGCTACAGCCAGGCTATCCTCAATATTGCATACATGCTATTAGTATTCTATGTCGTTCAAAAATAAGATGAAAAGCGAACTAAATGCTAGAGGTATTGGGATCCGTGCACCAAAATGTAATAACGGATCGTGTAAATAATTAAAAAGTATATTATGTGGCAGGTTGGTGATGGGGTGTTTTTGAAAGAAAAACGATAAGTAAAGCGGTGCTTTCTCCAAGCACTCTTTTTTGATCAATCAACCGAGTACCTAGAACGTTTTACGAGGCTAACCTTCCAGGTTGCAAGAAGGACTGTTTCGAGCACCATCTAGCATCTAGACACTTGTAATCAAGGTGGAATATTCAAGAAGCAGCCAAGGCAACGCATGAAATCTTCGAAGACTTTTGTGGAGAATAACAGCGGGGAAACTAATCGGACGCAAGAAGTGCTGAGATCATAGCAATAATCAGTCAAAACGAGTCGTGAAAATAATAAAATAACACGTTGGAATTTCCCTCTTTGGAACTCTCTCAAACTAGGCACTGCCATGTGTATGTTAGCAAACCCCTACTCGGCCTCCTCTGCCGTGATGTAACGATGGCTTCAGGTGCGTTTAGACATTTGATCGATCACAGACGAAGCACTGAGTAGATTATTGGCCGGTGTCTAAGCATATTATATTTATTCTTATAATTAGATCGTTTGTCTTCATAAAACACGCTAGACTATGCTTATCATTCGGCAAGAAACTCTTGGATACCCGAAAGTCTTGTTGAAGCTTTACCAGCTAGTTCCTGGCGCTAGTCGGCTCTTATATGATCGTTCAACCAAAAATCTGGAGTTCTTTCTGTTCTGAGGACGTTGCGAATTCTCGAAACCTCTGCTGTACCTAACAATGCGCTCAGGGACCTTCCTCCACTTAGCCATTGTGAAGCTATCAACTATTATTGTAAGAGAACGAGAAATTTTGTACAATCAGATGACGTAGTTGGTTGGTGTGACTACCTATTGTATTTTTGATATTTCCCTGTCATTCTTAGCTTTGAACTCATCACACTAGAGCATAGTCATTTTACAAACAATTTTGTTTAGTACAGACAAAAATGGACCCTAATTGAACATGGCAAGGTTCAAGAATGGCTCTCAGCTCACAACAAAGTAGGACATGTCATCTCTAGGAGATCTTAATCAAGTTATAAAGCAGAATAGCGCTAACTCTCTTCATTGCTGGAAGAGCACCCGAAAGATCTCAGGACATCACAACAATACAGCAATTGAATATTGAAAGCCTAGCTTTCAATAGAATCTTAAGGCCTCAGATCATCAGAATAGATCTCATTAAAAGTTAGCGAACTAAAGAGTAATTGGATCTCTCAGCAGCATATATAGTAGTCTTAAGACAGTTGTAAAATTTATAGGAGCATGAATTACACCTTTTATCACAGGTGACTTTGTTTCGAAATTTTTATGGTAGGTAATGTCTTCACCATCTGCCAAATTTTTGAAATTACAGTTACGTTTCAGACAATTACAGCGAAAGATTTGGTAATATTATTATTACTCTGTAGTCCTTTCACCTTCTTCAACATACTTTTATCTCTTTTATAATATAATATCTATGAAGACTGGGTGAAAGGTTATAAAATAACTTGTAATGAGCCTCCCGCATTCGCCTCAATATCACTTTGTTTTACAAATGAATACAAAAGTCTAGTACAGCGACTGAAGATCATCCATGATTTACTTCTCGTATTTGGTCCAGCCTTCTTACAGACCAACCAGGACTTCGTCCCTTTGATGGCTAATAATCGATATCGGGTTTGTTCGAGAAAGTGACAAAAGGTGTCCTGTAAAGCATTCCTTGTCGTTGGCTCGATTTTGCATCGGTACAATCAAGTCTCTTCTCACTGGTGTCAATTAATTGTTATTAGATTTGTTTTGGAAAAACCCTGCCCGAACGAAAATTTTCGTGGCTGCTTGTGGCGAAGACATGTCTAGGCTTGGCTGAACTATTTAGGGACTTGCAGGAGAATCTAGCTTTTTAATTCAGTAGCTTCAAAAATGGCGAAATTCTCAATTAGAAGTTGAACCTCCTCGCAAATTTGCAGATGTTCGTGGATGATCGATCACAAGCAAGGACTT
Organism: Parelaphostrongylus tenuis; assembly: GCA_019055375.1. NCBI lineage: Eukaryota > Metazoa > Nematoda > Chromadorea > Rhabditida > Metastrongylidae > Parelaphostrongylus > Parelaphostrongylus tenuis. Next base: position 5,871 of record JAHQIW010000871.1, on the reverse strand, counting down.
AAAAAACTGAAATTCGGTGATAAATATTCATAGTAAATAACGTAAAGGCGACTTACTAAAATAAGTATTAGAACATAGTGAGTGAAGAAGCGAGATTTTGCACGTCAACACTACGGTGTATTAAAAAGGAATATTAGCAATACAAATACTTTCTCATAATATTTTGTATCATAATAAAGACGACTCTAAGGAATACAGGGTAAGTACTTGTTCAAATACAAACATTTCCTTTTTGAAAAATCTTTTCAAAACGGATTTGACTACTTGGAAAACTATTCGAAATGCAAACTATTAGGCCACGGTTATTCGTCTGGACTCGGTATAGGGCAGAGATAGGGAACACGTCCCAAGAGACAGGGAATAAAAGCTAGTGGGGACAAAACGCAACCGTAAATTTGTAATGAGATGCCGGTGTATACAAGTAATAGCCTCCGCATTGCTGCTATGTCGAATTGAGTGAAAACTCGCACGGGTCAGGATTATGCTCATATTATGTGAGTGTAGCTTAGTGGGTCAAAGGGGACTTACGACATACATTTGGTTTTGCACTCGACCCTGCCCTGTTTTAAAGAATTCTTTTTCATCCCCCAAGGCCGAGAAGTCAGTATTGGCCTTTTTCAGGTGAATAAATAACACCTACATGATACCATCGTAAAACTTGGGAAGTCACTGTGTAGACATGTGCTACGTATTCATTTTGCGTTACTGCAGACGAACTAAAATGCGCGAGGTATCCTGCAACCTTTGTTAAACGCCAAGTGCTCTATTGTTTACATGTTTGTGGGTACGATTGTGACCTACTCTAGTTGTATACTGGAGTACTGAATTTCACCGTCGATTCCATAAACTAGCGCACATGTGAAAAGTAGATGGATCAGGTCAATATGTAGCAAATACGATACTGTGTGTCATTGCAAAGCCCATGGTCACAGCTAACTCCTACGGGTACCTTTTGAGTCATCCATGAATTTCGCCAGCTTATTAAAATTTCGCATCTTGCCCGCTTACCTCACACTTAATAGCGCATGAAATAACAGGCGATAAAAGTGGTATTATTTAATGGAAAATGGGTTCATAGACGACATACGTTTTCACTATTACTCCATAAAGCAACGGCGGCTGACAAGTGAACAAAGAAAATTAATAGAAAATAAGTTCCGAAAAAAATAAGAAGGTGAAATTAGAACAACAGATGAAAGGGAATGTAAATTACCCACCATGACAATCTCACCATTTTGTCGTTTTCGTTTCACAAATGACCAGAACTGAGCTCGTGAAGCTCTCTCAAACACAGAGAGACTAAGGTCCTCAGGTTCGTCCTGAAATCGGAACGATCTGCTAATCTTCATGATAATTTTCATAACTTGTAATGTTCTCTTCTAAGTGTCTTCAGAACCATGAACAAAAAGTGAAGGAGAAATGATGAAGCAATCAAGGAACTCTTTGATTTCAGTGCTACACAGGGTAAAGAGAGCTTAGGAATATCCTAAAATGCATGCACTTCTGAGAAATTCCTCACGTTTTCTACGAGAATTCGAGAAAGCCATTCGGGGTATGAGAAGGCAATAAAAGGTGTCGCTTGTAATAAGTAACACACCTGCATTTCTTCTAATGACAGCAGTGGTGGTCCCTCGATAAACTCCTGGAACAATTAAAAATTGAAAAACAAGCTTATTGTTCGTTCCATTATGAAAAAACTGAGCGATTTTCTCTAGTGTTATGCACGTTGTAGGAATGTGGAAAGAAGAGTATGAATAGATTAAAATTAATATGAATTTCGTTTTAACAGAACCATCAAGTTCCATAAATTTTTGATCATATCCTTTTTATAAATCGTTTGAAGTAATGGAAAAATCTTTAGCAAGCGTTTGCGAACGAGCGCATGATGTGGCAAAGAAAAAGCAGTGTTTTGAAAAGGGCCCATTATTTGCACTTTTGACATCGTCTATAATTCACATTAATAGAAATAAAAGCTGCCGATAATTTACAAATCACTGTATGAAACTCTCGCCAGCCGCCATGCTCGAATCAAACCACCACCTATCACGAGAAGAAGAAACGAATGGAAAATGTGCTGAGGTCCGCACAATTTGTGGAGACGGATCGTTCAAGTATCCAGGTTTGCAAGTAAGCGACGGAACCCATTAGTAAAAATCATAGGGAAGAATCATAATGAAAATGCTGGAGCATCTCTAACAAGCCCCTAGTGGCTGGATAGGACGGATTTCCATGAATGTGCGAATGACTCATATCAAATAGTATCATATAATTATATCAAAGTAGTCAGAAAACGATATGAAACGGGTAGAGAGGAGAAAAATTGCAAAAAAAAAACAATTATAAAAGTCATATTACAACTCTACCAGGCTTATATGGAGTTGTTCCGATTTGAGGTTGATAAGGCTCTGCTGATTAGATGATAAATTGAAGTCGTCAACGGAATCCACTGTTGCGAATCGATTCAACAACGAAGTACATGGTTACCATGAGAATCACTACGACGAATGCTCATCTAAGGGATCAATACGTTCGACGACTCTGTCAAAGGCAACTCGAATAGTCAGTAAGTGAGTATTCGAATAGCAGAAGAGCCAATGTCGCCGGCGAATCACGGCCGGTAAAGTTTCATTTCCGTGACAGTGGTAGGGAGACGGAGAGAAGTTTCACCAATGCTTGAAAATTCTGCGCTCCAATAGAACTTCTGGTGAAAACACGGAAAGAAGCTTTAAATGAAAAAAAACTTTTCTCTGAACAAAAAGAAGAATCCTCATCAAACTTTTTCATATAATAGTTCATGTTCTAAGAGGCGCTCGCATCACGTCCCTTGTCTAGCTTATGAATTCCCTTTTCAGACTTATGTTTTAAAAATTGACGAATGACCGGAGACAATAGTATGATCACCTTAATCTATGCTGAGTATGACTGAAATGTGATGAATATTCTGATGAACTCGGCACTTCAACAATTTCTGTGTGGATGGGAAGAGCTATGATTAGAAATGCCAAGCAGTACATAAACGTGCGGTCAGTGGTTCGATTCCTTAAAGGGTTAATCGAGACTGAATTGCTCCTGTAGAGACTATGTTAGGAAAGATTTTTTTAAAAGAAATAGCTTCCTTCGATTAACAAAGAGCGGAGCTTGTATGTGATAAAGGCAACAGAACTATGGTAAAGACACGCAAGAGTTATCCAATATCCACGGAAATGTACACGATTGCTATCCATGGACTTTCGTGAAGAAGACTTAGCCGTTAAGTGAGAGCCGTGCCGTGCTTAGGATTCTGAAGACAGTAAATGACTTAAAACGATGAATGCGAGCCAACTTGTAGAGTGGACAAAGCTTAACGATTACCGAAATGAGCAAACTCACGCCACTTGAAGAAGAACAAAATAAGAGCAAGTGATCAATTAATCTTACTCCATCAGTAGATTGACGTCTTAAAAAAATTTCCAGGTACGACTATTGATTAATCTCAGCTTTGATTGTATAATTCCGTGATTTTCTTACTCACCAAACATTTTCTTATTCAGTCTTTTGATAAATGAAGTATGCTTATGACTATAAAATTGCTAGCTGCCGAGGTATGATTATTTTCATAGGAAAAATGAGCAAATATTGATGAGAGATCGGCCTTTACCACTCACTGGCCGTGCTCGAGCTCCATGCATAAGCCAGTGTCAAGTAGCGGCGGTTATGGAAGAAGCCTTGCCGTAAAATGACAGACTTCATTTTGATCCACAAAGCAAGAGTTTACCTCCGTGAACACAGTGTAAGAGCTAGCTGTCATGGATTTCAAAAAAGTCCAGAAGAAGCTTGTAAACGAGAATTGACAAGCTGTCTCGACACGATACTAAGGCTTCCTTGATCCTTTATATAAAAGAATAATTTGAATGGACAGCTATTTATATTTTTTATGTTTTGAACAAATATAAAACATTTAATCAATGCAAATTTTGTCCAGGATGAGCAATCGCTTGCTGGAACTCGCCCCCCATTCCTCCTGGCCCTTCTCCTCCTCATCCCATAACCCAAAAGTTGTACCCAATACGAAATTCAGTAGACCACGATCAATGACTTGCTGTGTAAAAATGCATCTACAAAAATTTTTCAGACGGTGTCACGTGTTGATTGGGTTCCAACACTTCTCGAATTCGCTTCATTGGGCCTCACCCAATAAGGTGCCGATTTTCTAGGTGGGCTCGGATGCAGTTTGAGAATTTGTAAGCAGACTCCAGTTGTAAAGACGGCTGCTATACACGTGAAACAACGCGTTTGCCATTCGCTTTGAAGCCTACATGAAGATCGTAACACTACTCATTGGTTTCCCTGTTATTTTCTTCTTGGCTGACTGGCGTTCTTTGTCTTCCTCACATGACTAACCATAGAATCAATGTAATCTGATAAGGATATAGTATGTTTCAAGGCGCCTGTGTCGTCCTATCGGGACTCATCAGTAGCACCCTCCCTCGGTTTAGCCAATCCCCTATAAAAAGCGGTCGAAACGAGAGGTATAGAACCAATGTATATTTCTTGAAACGTGACTTGTCGATCACAAAGATGCGATGGTTTGAGGTACTCCAAACTACAGATGCTGGTCTGTCATTGAGCACGGCGGTTCATCTTCAATAAAAGCGTTTAAGTACTCTTTGTCTTGCGCGAGACTTTTTTCTTTTAGCGGAACTACCGGCCCATATTTTTGCTATATTTCATTATAGACTATGGATTTAACTGTGACTATCATAGCCAAATGTCAAGTGGAATTCAGTCTTCTCTGGAGATACATACGATCTATGTCTTCGCAATATGAGTTCCAATAATGACAATTCATATAGCCGCCATAACGAATTTCAACTTCATTGTCATTTACCCTGGAAAGAGTGGCCTCAGAATCCTGTGATGGTTTGCTGAGTGTTTCTCTTGCAAATATGCCATCATATGTGTTTTCAGTGGAACATATAGAACATAGAATAGTGTTGGTCGGTTCTAGTAGAATTAGTCGAAGTATTTTCTATCTTGAAAGTAATGACAGAGCAGAGGTTTAACTCAAGTTTCACTGAGATGGATGGTTAGTGGCAATATTCTATCAAAAGTGGTACGATCCACTCCAAATGATCAGATAGATAAAATAATGCAATTTTATATTGTCAGTTCGGGGGCTCCGAGTCTGAGTGTCTATGACTTTCGTCGCGGCGCGCGTGGAGCCGATTTTCACCCCCAATGCACCCCGCCTTTCAACTACAACGCCTTATGAAGCACCACGACCAGGCTATCCTTGCGATTGCAAAGAGACTCGCTCAACCAGTGTTCTACGACGTTCAAGAAGAAGACGAAAAAAAAACAAAATGATTGCTAGAAGTACTGAGAATCGCAGAGTTTAGAAAAACACTCTGAAAACGATTCAATAAAGTGCCTAAAAAAAATGTTATCACCTTTCTACTACCTGGGAACTTTAATCAATATCGAGCAGAGAAGGAGGTTAATATTCTAATTTCAAAGGTTTCAAACACAAATTCTTTCACAAGTTTCTCCCACGACTTTTTTAGAATTTTTACATTTGGTTTCAGTAAAAATTTATGTGCTGCAATTTTACTGACGGCATGATGATCAATTGTTTGACTAGTGTATCAACAGTTTTCTCGCCACAAGTACTATTTTCTACTTTTGAAGTCTCTTCACCATTTCTAAAGGAGCGAGCACAGCCCATAGCTTTTCTACTGCAAAGCGCCCATTAGGCCCAGTTTCGTGTATTTTCAATCCGTCATCAAATAAACAAGTTACCAGAAGTCAGAATCACTGAAAGTGGGCTCTGTTCTACAGTACTTTGTTCTCTTCAAACGTGGTAAGTGGAAATGTTTGATTTTGCATAGATGG
>JAHQIW010000870.1:0-15204 GCA_019055375.1 Parelaphostrongylus tenuis | reverse complement strand
CCCTTTTTGATATGATTAAAACACAGCCAGCACATTTTTTGACAGAAAGATGCGCAGTAGCGTAGAAAGAGCGATGTGCAAAATGGGCGTCAGTACTGTAACGGATAGAGCACTCGCTCATGGAAAGAGTGAGGTGCGGGTTGTAGTTCCATCTTCCGCTAAAGCTTTGCACAACACTCTATAACACTGGCTATATCTAGAACATTTATTATCTGACGAACTGGAAAACATCAGTTGCCACAATTTCATTTATCAATTTCATAGAGTGTACTATCAGGAGTGGTTAAATCTTTCGATACGCATAGTTCCGTTTATTATCAATCTTTGCATGTAAGAAGGAACGTAGCTCTTACTAAGACATAAATTTCTGAAAGTATTACAACGATATTTGTGTGATAAAGACTGTCAACTGAATACTATACAGTAATCCACACGAATTAGAGCAGTGAGACAGCTTCCTTCACGAGATCTTCGAGGAAATGGCCTTGCAAAAGCAGTGATCGGAATTCTGTGACGTAGTTCAGTATCATAATGAAAGCACAAGAAGATTACTATGGCGAAACTGTTCGTTGCTCAGCAATGCAAATAAACGACATTCAACGACCGAAAAACTGAACTGCTTGTTCAGCTTCTATGATCCTTCAAAAAAATCATAGAAGGCTTTTGACTGTGCAACAGTGAGGGTTCTTTCGAATGATCATTTGAGAGAAGAAAGTAAAATTCGTCTTTTCCTAGTGGAATAAATTTAGTCAATTTATTCAGTATGAGTGAATTCTCGGGTTACATATAACATTGTCTGCAAATGGACTGAGACTCTACGGAATAAAGGAAATGTTCAATTCTCAATTCGTTTGAGGTGCTTCATAAGGTTGACAAGAGATATGTGATCAACGGCTTCGAAATCTGAAACCATTGTGAAAAACGTTTCAAACGTCAGCGCTGAGTCGCTTGCGAATTATTTATTTTGGGGAAGTCACGTAAAAAAATGTGTGAATGTGGTAGCATCACCAATGAGGCGGAATCAGATTTAAGCCGTGGCACCTGACGAATCGTCGCATTCACAATATCTCTACTCGATTGGTCTTGTTCACAAATCCCATTGTAATTCATTACTTGTCATGTACTTCATTTCAATAGCCGATTCCCCTGTGCTCGTAACTATCAGAATCTGTTATCAGACATGCTGCAAAAATATTTAGTTCGTATTCTATCATGAGCCTATCATGAGTCTGTTATGGCAATTATGCAGTGTAATTTCCTGGAACGAAATGGCTGAACCGAAAGGCGCCGTGTTCCTGACAAGGTGCAATGACGAAACACTGTATAAGTGCCATAACAGACCTAATGATAAGCTCAAAATATATTATCAGATATGTATTGTCTTGAACGCTCTATAAAAACAAGCGAATGTAAAGGCATGAGTTTGTATTGTTTGTTCAGATTCTTCGGACACTAAATGAAAATTCTTGCAAATGTGGTAAAATATCCGATGGGTTCCACAATGGTTTTTTCTGCTAGCCACAATCCGGACAGTGTTTGGATGTGGTGTGATGCCTGCAGGCCAAGGTAATGAATAAGAGATTGTTATAGTACTACGTAGGTCTTTGATCTTAGATGGTAATTTATGAACATTAATCAAAGTGAATGTATCAAATGGTAACCAGTACGCAAAGGTTATTTCAATTTGTCATTTGATTTGAGATTTTCAATTTCATGCGAAAAAATAAGCCTCAAAATTACCAAACATAGTTCATCCACTTTCAATTATACTACAAGAACGACAGAATTACAATGTAGCTAGGATGTTACTTTTACCGTCACCGGCTTCACTTTGCCTGTAGCCATGGTTTACACGGAAGAGCCCAGTGTTGTTGCGAGAGTGCCTGGCATTGCAACCAATGAGGCCGGAGCAAAGGCATTTGTAGAACGTCTTGTGATGCAAGACAGTAAGTTGACAACTTCTAAATTCAAGTTTCCATCGCGAATTTGAAAACATGGTTAGTTCGCTCCACTATTGTGACATTTCGTCATCCTTTTACTACTAACATGACTCACCTGCCTTCACATGATTCAATTGAAGACTTTATAAATTAATTCTACCAAGAAATGAAAAAATCGTCGTTCAGGTCTTTGACGTTCTTGAAAGTCAAGGTCGTGATGCACTCCTACCCGATGCTGTAATCGCCACCATTTGGGTCAACTTAGTGTTGAGACCAACTACAAACCATTGAAATGCCAGATGATAGCTAGCCCAGAGGAGACACGTGGGTCTTTGATATTAACAAGGTATTCGAATGACTGCACGCAGAAAGGGTATGACAAGCTTAGACAGGAGAAATGTTCATTCTTCTTCAAATGAAACGACATAAACAAATTCTAATACCCTAGAATCAAGGAATACTAACTATAAATTGCACTGGATTCGAATTCTTTGAATTGAGGCTTTTTCTAAACGGGTTCTCAATACTACCCCCAAAAAGACAGTATTTAATGCAACAGGTAGAGGTTGGAAGGGTTCTGAAGAATAGAAGAGAATTGGTGTATGAATTTGTTTTCAGGTTTCAGTTTTCTACTGAACAGAGAAATGTGACTTTTGAGAATCATGGTTCTTTGCAGGTAATGAAGATAATAAGAAATTCTGCATAATCGTCGGCAACACGGTGACGAGAAATTTGTATTACTACTGATGCTCCAGACAATGCAATGTGTATTGCAACAGTCCGGGCAAGGTGACCGTAACAAGCGTTCCCAGCGATCACTTAACAATATCAGGAACTCTCTCGGTTAGACTTGCTTTGTTTTTTCGCACTCATTTCGTAAAAAAAAAATTATGCAGACCACAAACATCATCATGGCAAACTGGTCGAAAGCGATGTGGCAAAGTGTAGTGAACAGAGCAATTCGAATGCTGGCATGGGGTCCAATTGGATCGCACTTTTCTCTGCATTTGCAACTGTCAACTGAACTGCAATGTACCTAAAACTGCTTTTTTTGTGGACACCGCATTGTAGCTTTATAACTGCAATAAACTGGCAATTCACATGAGTGTTGAATAGTATAGTATGTAGCGAATTGAATCGATAAGTACAATGTGATGAATTTGGATTTAGAACCTTTCCTAGAAAAGGACTAAGAAGTGCAGAATGCATCAAGAAAGGATCTGTGTTCAAAACTCAAATACCCAAGCATTCATAGCTTAAATGCTATTAAATTATCAAGGCAAATCTGTTTTGCCGCAAAGATGTTTCGCACGAGTACTGTGACAAATAACTGGCAAAGAAGTTGCAGATTGTGATCTTCATGTGGAGCTACCGCTTATCTAATGAGAGGCCTTTGATGTAGGCAAACTTTTCTTGCCCAGAGCATTTCGAGACAAAAAATTCAAATTTCTAAGAATGGGAAAGTAAAGCTTGTCTTATGAAACCAGTTCATCACGCCTTTTTCCAGCTTCCATGGAAAGTGGAGTGAAACACATTAACAAATATATCGCGCTTTAGTCGAACGAAAAAACACGCATAGCGAAATGTGTCAAAATGCAGTCACAAAGAGAAAATCTCAGACAAAATTTGTCTCCGTCGTTAATTCAAGACTATTATACCTCACCTCTGGCTTTAAAGGAATGAAACGGCTATGGGTTATTAGGATGAAATTAATATGAGATATAAAATCAATAGAGGAATACGATTTCCTGTATTACCACTTTGAAGCAGGAACAGTGTGTTATCGATAACGAAACTTTAGTTATCTTCCGTTAAACGGCATCAATTGATGAAACTATCTTTTTCGCTGGACAAATACTTTTCATGGAGTGTAAGAAGTGCCAATAGCCATTCAAGGACTGAAATCTCTGGCAAGTGGGCTTTTTCGAAGACACCTATTCATAACGTTATGTAAATCAAAATATTACTATTACTTCGCTGGAAGCATAAGAAGCACATGATCGTGTCTAACAATAAAAATAAGTCTTCGGTCCAACGATCCACTATAATCGGATGTGAACAACTATGGGTTTCAATAAGAAAGGATAAGCCCCATAATGGTTTCCCATCCGGCCTACTTCTTCTTCTTACGTATCTCGGATAGTCACATAGAGGAAAAAGCGGAAACTCGTTATAAGCACAGCGAATACAAAACGATAGTGTATTGTCACAAATACAACGGAAGGAAGAAGAGGAGTGTAATATACAGGAGGACGATAACGAAATGAACAGCAAGTGAGGTCAGTATTGCTTGCTAAGTGTTCAACTTCGCACTGCTCTCGTCCACTATGTTGAAAAGGGAAGGGAATTTTAGTACATCCGCTTTTTGTACGACACTCACGAACAAACAATCAAACATAGTGCCAACAACTAACTGTACAGAACCTAGAAAATACACCCACCGCGGATGGCGAAAGTCCCCTCATGTATCTTCAGCATAATTAGGTTATTGCCAAGCAACAAAACGTAACTCATAGCACAGAAGTTTGAACAGATTTCTTAGGCAAGTACGTATATCTTGTTTCCAACACAAGAAGAAGAAAGATCACAGAGAACGTCCTCTCCTTGGAAAATACTAATCTCACACGTTTCTTGGCTCCTCAGCACAATGCCCAATCATGAATGCACATCAACCTTCAAGTTTTCGGCATACATAAAGAATGGACAGAGACTTGCGACTAAATGCACTAGAACATAAGGCTTATGAAATGCCTTAAACTTTTCTTACCCTTCATTGAACCAACAAAAACTATCTTATGAACTCACGGAAAAAAATTTGGGAGAAATTGTAAGACTCATTACCTACAATCACTCCGTCAAAGGCATCAATGTGGATAACTAGAAAACACATGCCTTAAATATACTCGTAAAACGATTATATAGTTCTAGTCAACGATCCCATACAACCGCGCCATCTCTGGAATATGGGAGGGATCAAAGCGCTCGTTAGGATTTTTCTCAAGGTTTATACGTGAAGCGGTCATCATAGTGCCACCATATCGTCTCATTCGAAGACTATTTCATTGACGGCAGCAAGCTACAGAAATCATGAAAGATTCAGAAACGGAGCAGTCGGCACTGCTACTCGATCGGCAAAACCTAAGATAGCAATAGAATAAGGAGCGTGGAAGTAACAGATATCCAGTAGTCAAATGAATTGAACCTACGACGTCAGCAGCAAAAAAACTATACAGCCTTTCTCTGGACCATCCTGCTCTCAAAGATGTTATCATATCAGCCAATGAGCAACTTCCTCAACAGCGTTTCAACATCGGTCTTCAAATTCTGCTTGACTAGGGCGAAAATTTTACTATATTTATTCGGCACAGCTATTCATATTCTATGGTTCCCTATTCACTCGCTGAATACCCCAGCCATATTTTACCTTAAATGGGTTATTCGCTTTATGGTAGTCACGGGAGTGTTTATGGATTCACAGAAAACTGTACATAAATTGCATTGAAAGTTCACCCTTATTTCAAGTTACGAACATAGAACTTATTAGAGCAGAATATATGAGAATATCTGGTTGGGACGTACAATTTAGTGATTTGCATATGAAAGAGGTACACAACATCGTTACGTTTGTTGTCAACAATATTTTAAAAATTGTCAGAACTTTTCCGTACCCTTTTACTTAGATTAATGAAGTAGACAATACTGGTCGTCAAAATGTGAAATACCTGCATTTAGTATTTTCCTCAATGCATTCCGTGTGGCATAGACACATTAGTGTCCACACAGAACTGAACAGCTAAATGATCCCTTTTTGAGTCCCAAAGAATTTTCCTTCTGAAATTTCTACCCGAAAGCGCATAAAAACGCATTTTTTGCTTTTGCAAAAGGTTTCTGCAGTTTATCGATAGTTCCAATCAAGTGGATCTTATTGGCATGCTTAATTTCTCAGATAGCGTATTTTTGGCGCCGTACCAGTCAAAACAAGATTTTGTTCCTCAGTAGAAGATTTCTCACTGGAGACAAATTATTAATTGTTTCCAATTTTTATTTACTATGATGACTTTTGCGCCTTGCAAAACTGGCGAAAATCAAAACTGAAGATGTTTGTTGTAACACCCTTTGTACATCTCAATTTTACGCGATCCTGATCTAAATGCTGCAACACAAGTCCGTGTGATCTCTACGCTTAGTCTCCAACTGACTTCGGGAAGGAATTATAGAAAGCGTTATACCTGCCGAAGGTTGTTTTGCACTTAGCACCCACTATTTGAGTAATTTGATGTTTTGTCGATGTTTTCATAAACTAGGTAGTTGAATCAATCAAACGAACCAAAAGCACCATGTTTCGCCCTATAGAAACGCATTTGTTCTGAGTCGTTCAATTTCAAATTTTCCAGCGTTCATAAAAAGCACTTTAAAAATTGTGCGTGTTGCTATTATAATTCCTGCGCAATAAATATGGCAATCCTTTCAAATTTTACTGCTGTATTTTTTGTTCTATGTATCTAGAGCAGTACTATCTCAAACTTTGAATCTACTACATGGATATTCTTTTATTTATACGCAAAATGGGACTACTCGTATTACCTACTTGCATCCCTGTTTTACGTTTCACTCAAATATATTCTGCCTAAACTTATGCGATTTATTCCTTTTTCTTCTTTTGAGTATACATTTATGGCCGTGCGGTAAATGTTTCGAAAAGTGCTTTTCTCATGTACGAAGGTTGAGAGGAACTGATCAATCTACTGTGGTGCTTAGCTTTCAGAAAATCTTGCTAACAAACCTTTATGTACTACAAATTCACTTTTAAATGTGATGTGCCTCAAAAGTTTTTAACAGTCAATACAACGTCTCTTTTTCTTTGATTATTGATGGCCATCTTTGAGGAAATTAATATTTGGCGATGCAGAAATTTGTGCGTATGTGGATACATGGATGGCAGGTTGCTTTCCCTCATTTGTAGTACAAGACAAACATAATTCCCATTCAACTTCCTCCTCTCACAATAGTTTGTGCTGGTGGCCTTCTTCGAACTTAGCGACGCTTGCGAGCTCATTCCTCTTTCCCAAAATCTTTTCAAAATTTTCATTTGCGTAAATAGTTCCCGTTAGCTCCGTACCTCACCTATTGTTGAGCGGTCGTTAAAAAATGAATTATCAGTGCCACTTCACTGTTTTTCTCGTCTGTCTGTCATCTGTTCTTTAATTTTTTTCGTTAGCGGCTCATCAATGTTTTCCTATCGATGTATGTATTTTTGGTTCTCGTATATTAGATGATATTGAAGATGTGACTTGTACATAGGCTGAACTTGTGAGTACAGAATGGTTTTCAGGAGACATCGTTCAAGCGCTCTGTGAGTAATTAGCAGTATTTTTGACGTAGTAAAAGTAACAGCCCATGTCTATAATACAAAGGGCGCTGTGAGGTGCGTTCAATAAAAAAGTTAATACATAGTTTAGGGTCCGATATACAATCGGTGGCCTTTGAGAAGACCGAATGCGACACATGCTACTTCACTTCATTTGTGCAATTCTTCTTCATGGCGATTTCTATGCTCATTGAATGCCAGTTCACACTTGAAAAATGATTTTTGTGATTAAAAAAATTGCCCACTTGATTCACTAACAGTCACGTCATAGATTTCTCATGAAGTAGGCTTTTGTCCTATTTAGAGAGATTCAATAATTTTCCCAATTTTGTTGCGTTCAGTAGGCCTCGTTTTTGCTTCTTTGGTGTTCTTCGAAGATTACAGTGTCAGTCGCGGAAGGAAAAAATCTTCCATCATTATGTCATTTTTGAACCAATTTATTGGCACAATTGCCGACTGCAAATCTACGGACACATACTTATAGCAATGTGATGTCTCCTTACCAAAACCTTTGCGAGTATGATGAGGAATTTATCTCAAAGCTGTACTTCGGTGCAGCATTTATGATAACAGTCAGATAAATTTCGTACACTGAACGATTTAACACTTTGAACGGGCACTGATAGGATTGCGTTTGCTTCATGTCATCAAACGCTTTCAAACACTCGATAGAAGGTTAGAGCAACGGCAAATTTTAGCTCAGACGGACTACAAAGACTCATGACGCTGTTTACTGTAATCTGTCGAACCCATATAGAACATCTGCGGCTAGAATTCTGCTAGCGCAAGTGATTAAGCCTCATTAAAGGTCTTCGATAAGCTCAAAAGGTGATTATCGTGAAGAGTTTGTAGAGTACACTCAAGAAGATTTCAAACATCGATTAAGAATACGCCTTCGCTTACGCTTTCTAAGTGGATTGGCAATGCGCAACGTTCTCCAGTGACATGCTATTTCCTCTTCGTGAAGGCTAGATGTGATGTGGGACTCAAGGAGTACATGTATGTTGTGGCCTCCAGCTTTGATCTATGATAATGTGTGCGAGTTCAGGAACTGTGTTTTTCTTCATGTTTTCAGTCCCAAATAAAACCTCAAAACGTACGATCTAGCGCCATTTCCTTTTAGTGGAAGGGTGAAATTTTTTCAGAAGGGATTGTGGAACGGAGAAGATTGGTATATAATTTTTTGTTACCAAAAGCAATAGCGATAAAGGTGAAAAATGATTTCATCTTCGCTCAACATGCCTCAAAGCTGAACATAAGAGGCTTTGAACATTCTTCAAAATTTATGCTGAATTCTTGCGGGGTTTTAAAAACAGTCGATGCCATGGATCACTGTACAAATTGTTACAGAGATCCCGATGGCCTTTTTTCTAACTAGATCGTGACCGACCTGCTTCCAAAAGTTTTTTTGCCTATACCACTGCAAACTGTAGCGCAAAGATCTTCTACAGCCGACGTTCTTTAATCAGCTTAGTTAAGTGTGTTGCCATGAAACCATGATTTTTTTCAAACAATCTCTTAATGATAAAGACGCCATTTAAACTTGTTGCTCTGTGTATTATTGTTACTGATGAAGATGGCTCTAAGTTTCCCAGCACAGATTATCAGTTAGCCTCGGCATAAACTGGATAATTGAAAACTGGCAAAAACACTGCCGATTGCTCTCAAGCGCCAGTTAGTCCGCAACCGTCCGTACGACCCCTATGTAGTGCGAAAACTGCAAAATGTGCCCAACGGTGGCGATACTATTGCATAAGCTCAAGTACAGCTTGCGTAATCTCTTGTAAAGCGCGGAGACGAACACTCAACATAAATCATATATTTTTTGACGTCAATAGCTGACGGCATTTGTTTGGGATTTTGAAGCCTTTTGATAGCATTTCCTACGGAATTTGTATCCCAAATAATTAAAAAAAACTGCACTCTTGAAAATTTATACGTGCCTTTTAAATCATATCTATCAAAAACAAGCAGCAGTTTCTCAAATTACCAGCTGGTTCCCAAGTGTTTGTGATAGCACAGACCTCTCGTTCTTATTTATTCGCCGCGTTTTCTGTGTTATGGATCGTACAGCTTTTTCGGTATCTCTTTATAGTAAAGCAAACCTAATCAACATACCGAGCGGTGCAAATTTGCATAAGAATGATCCTGTTGCTCAAAAGTTATTCAATGCAAGTTCTTTTGTATAGATGTTAACCTCGAAGAGACGACGTGTACCAGCCGAGGTACACGATTGTTTGAGGGCCTCTCTCCTTGCATAGAAGTTTTCTCCTAGACATTAGGTAAACATTCAAAAACTTAAATTTCTGCATTTCAGTAATGCGTTCAGTTTTAGAAGAAGACTTTTTATTACGCTGCACGAGCAAAAATTAAATTATGCTTCACACTCCATTTTCTTCAATTGCTCGGCTGATGCTTCGATATGGCTCTTCACTAAAGCTCTATTAGTCATTAGATAGCCCAAACCTCGACAATTTTGATGAAGTGAATACTTTTTTGAAAGCTTGTCACAGTACGCTATAAGAGTGTAAAGCGAATCACATTTGACGTCTAAAATGTCACCGCGCCTCTTGAACGGATGGTGGATTTTGCTTCTCTAAAGATCTTTATATTACGGTCAACAGTGAAAAGAAAGGTTTATGTGTAAATTCAGGTGAAGTTTACATGTTAGAGGAGTTGCATCGTTACATAAAGAATGAAATTTCATGGGTGAAGTTTTTACAAAGCTTTTTTTCTCAATATAAAAAGTGGGTTACTTCTCTTGAAATCCTTCATTTTCAGCGGTAATACCACGCCCTTGGGAGGAACATAAACAAACTTTCAAACCCTACTGGGCATTTGTATCGCCTGCTTTGCGGGAACGTAGCTTGGATGCATATCTTCTACCAGCATACATTTCTAATAGAGGTCTATGTGGAGGTATTTCTAATATGTAGCTCCAGTGAGTGTAGGAAGAGAGCGCGCTCATCAGTGAGTATGATATTGTACTTCCCTTACTAACATCCATATTCAAAAAAAATGTATTTTTCACTCTTCCTAAACATTTTAGTAGTTCTTCGATAACTTAACTATTGAAAATTTGAAAAGTGGATTTTTTTTTTTTGAAAGTCTCTATATTGCGCTGTAGCAGTGAAAAGAAAGTGTAATTTAACACTCAAACATCTTTCGATATGAAAGCTTTTCCTTAGAAAGTTCAGCAACTTTTCGATAACACAAATCTTGGAAATTGAATGATGTTTTCGGTTTCCAAGAAATCTTTTTATTGCGCTGCAACACTGAACTAAGATTGCATTTCACGTGTAGTGCGTATTCCTTTCACCGGTATGTGGATGAATATACAACATTGGCATGAAGCCGTCGGCGTTTATTAAGCAGTCGATAGCTCAAATCTCGAATATTCTAATAACATGCTCGCCTTCAGAAAAAATCTCTTTGCGAGCTATAGCAACAAGAATAAAACTGTGTCGGACAACTGAGTATTTTTCGCTAGACACGGCTTTTTTTTCATGTTTTCGCACCCATTCAATATCGCAAATCTCAACAATTTCAAAGAGATGCCTAGCTCTTGAAAAAATCTTTGTAGCGCGTCGCTACAGCTAAAAGAACACCAAGTTTTACACCCGTGGCACATTGCACTCTACATGTAAATTGCTCCGCGCGATCGACGTTGAAACCGAGTGTGAAACTCAATAATCTTTTAGCTGTAACAACGCATTAAAACGTCCTTCTCAAAAGCCAAGCTTATCACTGAGATCGCTGAGATTTGTATTATCGAATGGCCGTTGTAAGCCTAAATGGAACCCTGTGCTCAGAGAAAGATGACTGAGTGTGAAAGAAAACTTTGCTTTATTTTCAGTATAATAAAAAATCATTCGAAAAAAAAAACTCACTCCTCAAATTCTCGATATCTAAGCTGTCGAATAAGTACTGAAACCTCTGAAAGGAATAAAAAATACCTTTTCCTAATATGGGTGCGGATAGGGGAAAAGTAGTGAGAATACTTATCTGGCGACACATATTTCTTTATTATATTTCAAACCGATAGTCTGCATAATGCCGATGTTCTAAGCCTTTTATTTGAACACGTTTGTCCCTCCCGCTTAGAATTCTTCCGCTATCCATAGGTATTCAACCTACTCTCATATACATCAACTCTGAATTATTCGAAATAACCGGATGATTGATATAAACTTAGTTATAATGAGAGTTTTCGATATACAGGTATCGAATACACATGCATAATCATTTGTGATAAATTGTTAGCTGCTTTTTTTTCAATTTTTATGCACTATGATGACTCTTTGGCTTTGTATAAAACTAGGGAAGAGCAAGACCAGAGATTTTTGTTGTGATCCTTTTTGTACAAAGCAATACAATCGATTGAATGTCGAATTCAGTACGATTGTGTAGTAGACCAGCGTTTTTCTTTACACACGACACATATATCCAAACCAAAAGCATATGAGGGGGTTCAGAAAATCTTGCTCTATCAAAGTAATGCAATAATTCCGAAATTTCTTTGTCAAACGAAGCAAAGAACCTTGATCAAACAACGGAAATCGCTCGAATCGCTCTGCGCTCATCGATTTCCATAGATGTTCGTTAAGGGTTAACTTTGATGTTTGATAGTATGGGCCAACTTTACCTTGTAGAACATCAAACTCTTCATATGAACATCTGCTGTCTTAAAATTTCTATCTATACCTTTCTTTCGAGAGCTTTATTAAGACCACGCTATCTCTATTCATTTTGAAGTGTGTGATGCATGAAAATTTTCAACGATTTAGACTTCTCATAATGCATTCCTCGTTCGAGTTATTAAGAAGCATGTTATCTTTATGAGAATGCAGTTTTGTCGTATCAAAGTACTAGTAAACTGAGCCATCCGTTCCTAAAAACAATAATAACCTATCACCATGAATAAGCCATTTTACGTACTACTGTAACTACACTGGATATCGTAACGAATATATAACGATGCCAGTTTCATAAACAGCCGTAACATTTCAGTAAGTAGGGAACATGGAAGTCTGAAAGAAAATTTTCAACGATTTAGACTTCTCATAATGCATTCCTCGTTCGAGTTATTAAGAAGCATGTTATCTTTATGAGAATGCAGTTTTGTCGTATCAAAGTACTAGTAAACTGAGCCATCCGTTCCTAAAAACAATAATAACCTATCACCATGAATAAGCCATTTTACGTACTACTGTAACTACACTGGATATCGTAACGAATATATAACGATGCCAGTTTCATAAACAGCCGTAACATTTCAGTAAGTAGGGAACATGGAAGTCTGAAAGCTTGGCACACTTTCGAATGTATTCCTGCCATGCTAGCGCAGGAGTTACTTGTTACCTCCTTGATTCTTCCAAGATGCTCTATTTGTTTTAGTTTTTCCAAATTAAGGTGAGCCAAAATAATTTATCAAATCACACATTTCAGTTGATCACCACCGCAGTGTTTATCGAGAAAAAAATCACAGTTGCGGGCACTGCTATGTATTGTTGAACGAGTTCCCCTTTGGTCATTCACATTCCTTTCGAGAGACTCAATCTTTGTTGAAAGAAAAGGAAGGGAGAAAATATTTGTCTTGATCAGTCAACAGTCCATTGAGGAGGATGGTAATTACGATTATGACAAAGAGGTTATAATATAAAGTTGTCTGTTGCGCATTACTATATTGTCTTATCCACCCTTGCTTTGAATTGCCCTAGAATTTCCTCAGCCCAGAATCATATGAGCGAGTTGTAAATAATGAACACGTAACGGACGAGTGAGACGAAACGTCGAGACCTAGCGGGCGCACGTGGTGAATATTAGGACATCTGTGTCTATTATATAACACCACCTTCTGCCACTCCTAACTTCTTAGCTGATAGAATAGACTTCAACTGCTAAGCTCTACATTCGCATAGGCTATCCACTCGCTGTTACTAGTGGCTCACTAATGTTTTCGTTGATCTTCTTATTCCATACCCTGTTCTTAAACTGTTTCCGTTGTGTCCAACTCCATTCTTCCTCTTCTCGTGCGAAATCAACTGGCCAGTACTTCTTTATTCGAGCGCTACTCATTTCCTCATAACAATCCATTGTAAGCAAAAGGAGAATGTCGCTGCGTAACTTATGTCACTCAGCGATTCAGTTGAAAAACGACATGAAGCTGCCTGTTCTCTCATAATTTGCTCATAAAAAACATGACAGGGCCGATGATTTGGCAGACGAACACGCCCCAGTTATTATTCATGAGCACAAAACCATATGGAATCTTACGATCCCAACCAGAGAATTTTGCTAACATATTACAGCTGCGCGATTTTCTCCCACTAGTCCACTACTATAACGCCATTTGCGGAGAGACGTAAATGCATCTTGAAACAAATTTCGATTTCTTACTTCAAAGCTCTGAGTAGAAAATTTTTTAGAATAACAAGATCAAACCATCGGCTTCTACGCAGTGATTCTTCGAAAGGTATACTACGAAAAGGATTTTATCATAGCGCTTCTTTCGAAAGCTTTGTCTGTTCTTTTCTTAAGGTCGAAATACGTGGGTTAGGTTCTATAAATGCCCACAAAAGAGCACATGGCATGTAGGTTTGAAAAATGATAATCAGATATACTGAAATTTAAGCGTGGTTTTGAGAATACACTCGAAACAAGCAATATGATATTTCATTGATACCAGGCAAGAGCAATCGAGTGTACAACACTGCTGATCGAGTTGTCTCTTTCACTTGACAACGTGTAAAAGGTACGCTGTCGCCTACTCTATATAAGGAAGTTGGGGTCCACCGAAGAGGATTGGCTAAGACGAAGGGTACTGCCCAGCTTGCGAGGCTGTCAGGGCCGAAACACGTATATTGGGCTCTGTAAGTGCCCATAGAAGACTATATGGCACGTTGGCTCAAAAAACAATTGTTAAAGGATATTAAACGAGAACCGGCAGCGATCAGCTCAGTGATTCCACTAGAAATAAGCTCTTAAGCACATCTCAAGGCAAAAATTGCGCGAAAGAAATGTCATGAGCACTGCGCGGTGGTCTGCTGCCAGTCTGATCTACTACAGCTTTGAAATTCCTGCAAAATTATAGTATTTGAGAAGTACGCTCAGCAAGTCGATGAAATTCACTACACTACTCCGCCTGCAGCCGGCATCAGTCAACGGAAAGGGCTCAGATCTTCTTCACGCAACGCGCGGCCATGCGCGCATAACAAAACTCTAAAAGTTCAGCAAAATGGAATGGATTTTGCCTCATTCTCTATATTCGCCAGGCCTCGCGTCCATTGACCACCAATTCTTTGAAAGTGTCGACAATTCCTGGCCGGGTAAAAGTTTACACATCCAAAAGAATGCAGAAACGCTTTTGAGAGTTCATCAAATTTTGATGTGCCAATTTTTATGCTACAGGGTTGCGTGAGCTCGTTTTTCGTTGGAAAATATGTGGAAATTTCTATGGTCCGCACTCTGACTGATAGCAACGTATTTGTATTCAGTTATGGTATTTCAAAGTTTATAATCAGAAACCTCAGTTTTTTTGCACCGACCTAACATCGTAGCAATGAACCGTTGCAATGTGTGTTCCTTACTGTTATCCGAAAGCAAGTGACGAAACGACTCCTTTTTTGACAAAAACCCATTGTAGTTTCAAAATCATTTGAAAACTCAAATCTTTGGCTACTATGCTATGCTTCCTTTTGAAAAATAACCACCTTGTAGTGACGTATCATTCAAAATAAGATTATGTTTCACACCGGTTCGCGCACTTTCAGCGTTACTTCGATAAGAGCGCGAAAGGCACATGAACGTGTGAGTCTCACCAGACGAAGCTTGCTGCCAACGAACACCCAGTGAACACGCTATCCATCAGGCAAATGCGCTGCATATGTGAAATTT
>JAHQIW010000869.1:0-60862 GCA_019055375.1 Parelaphostrongylus tenuis | reverse complement strand
ATTCATCCACTTTCAATTCATATGACGGTGAGAGGACATGGCTAGCGAAGAGATCCGAGTAGTACAGGTGGATGATTTATTCCATTGCCCTTCTGGAAGCTGTCAGTGTCCCGTCAGGGTATGGAGTGCAGTCATCTTGGTCTAGTAATTGGCGAAGCCTTGGTGGACTTTGCGAATGCTCTTCCAGCTTCTGCCATAACTGCTGCCGGTCTTCAAATTTACTGGAAAAATGAAGGAAATCGATGAATTGCCAAGTTTTATTAAGATCTACAGGAGTTTTCTGAGTTATTGGCGACCATATTCTTTCGGTTGTATGTCACACTTTAGACACCTTAATGATACGTCTTCATAGGCTTTTTTTCACTGTGTGGATCCCAGACTTTAGCATTCAATTCGTTTTTTCGTTCACTTCTTGAACGTCGCAGAATTGCCTGGTGAGCGAGTCTTCTTCGTAATCTCGAGGATAGCCTTGCTGTGACGTTGCCATAGGACGTTGTTGTTCACTGCCGGAGAGACGTGGGGATGCAGCTCGGCTTACGCGCGTCCACAACGTGCATCACAACCACTCGGCCACGGCACGGTGTATTCCACACAGAAATTAAGTTATCTTCATTCATGATGTCTTTCATTCAGCACAGGGTATCATCACCTCCACCTGACGACTCTCTGGAGATGATAATAGGCGATGATGAACGTATTCGCCGGCTAGATGTCGGAGAGATGCCTTGGCTAGCTCAATTCACTAATTTTTGCATGAAAAACGAGCCATGTGTGTTGACGGCGTCATTCACCAGTGATTGGCCCGCTCGAAATTTATGGGTTAAGGAAGATGGTACGCCAAACTTGGATTATCTCAGAAAAGAGTACGGTGAGGACAAATTGAAGATCATTCAATTCCATGAGTTTGCAGCTTTAGCTTCTTGTAATTTATCTATTTAGGCGCAGGATTGGTGCCTGTGATCACGGAGAACAAGTGTGATCCTGATGAGATCACGTTCGATGAGTTCTGCGACTATTGTGAAAACGTGAGAACTACTGACGAATCAGAGCCTCAATATTTGAAGGATTGGCACTTTCAGAGAAGGTATGTAGCTTCTAATATATAAAGTGGTGCTGGACTGGCATATAGTTTCATGAAGATCATTTCACGTGGCTTCTATCTTTCACTTGTTTGTTTTTTGATCTGAACTAGCAAGTATTGGTCGTATAGGGCGCGCGTGGCGCGGTGTTTAGAGGTTGCTACACAATCGATGGTCGATGGCTCAATCCCGCACCCTAAGCTCACTAAGTCGTCCATCCCTCCAGGGTCCGCAAATGGATACCAGGCTCGTCTAAATTGATGGGCCACCGCGAGTCATCGTCAAGGCCAAATATGCATCTAGTCACTTCTATCGATGCTACCATATGAATTGAATGCATTGCGCATCCATCAAACTTGATCAACGCCGAAAGGTTTGTCTTTTTGAGTGGTCAGTTTTCCCGTTGCAGATATGGTATGAGCATGTACCACGTGCCCGCTATGTTAAAGAGTGACTGGGTGAATTGCGAGATCGTGGACGGATGATGATGGAAATCCTTTTCATGGCGACTATCGATTCGTATATTTTGGAGTAAAAAACACTTGGTGAGCTTTATGCCACAGTCGAACATTTCCTCAAGGTTTTCCTTTTACTTTTTTGATCTTTCTCTCTCTAATATCGCGCCCTCTGCTCCTAATACTTGAGGAATACTCTAGTATTTCATGCTGATTTATATGATTTGGTTTATTTCCTACTTAACATTCTGTTGTTATGTCGATATCCGTCTGGAACGTCTCTTAATACTTGATGAAATGAAGAGTGAGAAATCCTACCTCAAGATCGGAAGTTAATTCAGGACAAAGTTTCATTCGGACGTGATGTCATCTCATAGCTGGTCGGCAAACATTTGTGGCCGAAAGTTATGGTACTTTGTTCCAGCAGGGAAAGAAAACCTTTTCATTGTGAAGGGCAATCTCGTTGAGGATATTAGACCGCACAAAGATCTTTGGCATGAGGTGAACAATTTCATCCATGAATTGTGATGTAAACATATACTGAAAACTGTGTGCTGAGCTTCAAAGACCACGTACAACAGATCATTAGGGATGTGACTTAAGACTTCTATTTGTCCTTATAATTCTGACAAATGCTAAGTCAAATAGTAGGGTCATGATAGGTCAGAAAACCATGGCAGAGTATTCGTCCTTTTAACACTTGCGGATGGCGTTAGTCGACTTTCGTAAGCAGCACGCGGTTTTCATTATTCAGTAAGGATTTTTTCTTCGTTTGGAGAAAAGACAGGTTATTTTGTATACCCTGATACTCCATAGTTTCCTCTATACGCTCATACAGCTATTATGCATATATAGCTCTTGTCCGCAAAGAAAATTAATGTGAAACGTGATTTTCTCTTGCTCTTCTCATACAGCACACCGTGAAGACCTTCTCAAGAACCATTTTCAGCATTGGAATTGTCGATATTTGTGCTATCGAATGAGTATGAGTTATACCTCAATGGAAGCCATCAAAAGACCCTTGTCTTCCGAACAAAGCACTCCGAGTGTGAGACATAGTTTTATCTTTGTTGCTACAGCGCACTAAAGACGCGTTATCAGAAACAAAGCCGAGTATTGAAATCGCTGGGATTCAAGCTTTCATTCAGTGCTAAAGTTTTAATAGAATTCTCTGTACAGCGAAAAAGATCTCTGAAAGATCGTGCATCGAAAACGATACACGCCGTTTGGCAAAAGGTTGAAGACATTAGTAGTGAATTCAAAGCACTCAAGAGCAACTGAGGGAAATGTGCGTTTATGATCTAGTCAAAAGCAGACTCAATGATTGGTAGTTATAGGTAGCCTAGGTTTCTCAGGATACTGCCTTTATTGAGATATTGTGAATTTCATTTAATGCTGAAATCCATTAGTCCACAGATAGTCAAAAGTTCTTATATGCTTCGTACATGGCCTATTCAGGCAAATCTTATGATATTGGTTCAAAATCCTGGCGAGATCGTGTTCGTACCGGCAAACTGGTATCACCAAGTTCATAACCTGGTAAGAGTCTTTGAAAAGGGAAGCCCTGCAGATTTTCACTTTAATGTTTGATCGTCCGAGCTTTCTAGATTTACTTGTACTTCTTTGCAGGAAGATACCATCTCGATCAATCACAACTCAATCAACGCTTCGAATGTGTATCTGGTTTATGCCTTTCTTTGTCGTCGTCTTATGGACGTGAAGAAGGAAATTGGCCATTTGTCCAATTTATTCACTAAAGAAGAGATGATTGAACAAGAGCAAGTGAAGATGTTTTCAGAACCTGTTTTTTACAACAAGTTACCACTATTTCTTCGAACAGAACTTCAATAAGGGTGGTATTTCTTTCTTCCTCCAAAGTCGATGGCTAAGGTTCCCCCAATTTCGTTTTCCTTAGAGCCGCTAAGCTGTTTAGATGGGAGATGTCACTGGTGTATCTTCACACACTGTAAGCGATTTGAATAGTTACCACTTTACTTTATACACAGCTTGTGACAGCATGACAACACACTAGTGACTTTTCCCATCCACATGCTTAACGGTTCTGAGAAGGCGAAATTACGGAAACGATTCGCCATCGGGAGAAATGCCAATGTCGTGCAAGTTTTATCTCAAACAATGGATAGTTTGTAAGATATTTTTCATTACTACTGAAGTTTAGTGAAGGTCGGTCTTTTGATAATACCGTTAGGAATGATTTAGCCTTGCTATCTGTTATCGTTTTCCATTCTTTTCCACTTGTAATTAGAAGTGATTTCGGAATCAATTGCTCTTGAATCCGAATAACTAGGTGTCAAGGAAGCTCTCAAGCAAGAAAATCCGATTCCCGGGTTAATAAGGTAGTGTCGTGTACTAATAATACTCACGGGACTGGTGTAGCGCAGAAGTAGTATGAGAGAAATGGACTGCAACGAAAAGCAGAGACAGCTGCATCAATATCATAAGTATCATGCTGTGTTACGGTTACAGAACACTTTCGTCGAGTTAGAGAGTTTTCAAAATTTTACCGCTTTACTAGTAGTGCTATGATGATATGATGTTATGACATATATCCAGGAAAGTTGAGTGACCTGCCAAACTTCGGACTTTGGGCAAGAGTTGAGCCGGCGTTACAACCTTTCTGAGTGTGCGTGTAACCATTACACTACGGTGCTTTTGCTCTGCTATCACACGCGCGATATAAAGTATTGACATCTGAATATTGGTTGCGACAGAATCGACACTTGGTATCGAAGGAAGAGTGGTAGAAGAACAGGAGCCTCTGTAGTACAGTGGTTACCGCGTGTCCATGGAAAGGGTGAAACGGCGGTTACAACTACCCGTTCAAAGTTTTAGGCATCACTCAGCATTCTTGGATGTATAGTCATAAATTGCGTTGAAAGCTTTATAGGTTGTACTTGGAGCTGACGCTAGACTCAACATGCCACGGCTACGTCGACTGCTTGAGATGGTCATCGTGGATCGCAGCAATTCTTCGATGGCTGCTTGCTACGTATGCTGTCATCACGTCGATCCAGTCGATTGTATGAAGAATTCGAAGTGTTTGGAGCGATTTGCTACCTACTGTCGGTGCGCCGATAAGGAATCTGTTTGTTGTGAAGGATTCATGCAGTCATTTGAGTTGTCCGTAGCGATATCCTTGCTGAATAAGATGACCGAAGACGGATATTAACTTTTGACGACGGGAAATTTTTGATCACGTCTATTTAGATTCTGTAATATTCGATGTTTGTTCATATAAATCAGTGCGGCGACAAGATGATACATCACCGGAATTTTCGTGATGGAATCCGGTATTCAAGTGATATGGGTATAAGATAAAGTTATCGGTACCGCTTGAAGCTCTTCTGAGTGCATTACTAGCCATATATTTCTGTTTATGATTTTACTGCGACAGTGGGTAGGAATAGATATTTATTCAAATTTGACGTTTAAAAACCGCTGCCTTTGAAGTGGGTCTGCTGGAAGGTGGGAAGGCATAGATGGTCCAGAATGTTATGTCAAGACTGGACTGAATTTCTTCTCGAATGATTAGGGCTAACCATATGTATGTGAGGCTATAGATTTGCTTTCCAATCTATCGGAGAGAGATTCAATTTGTTTTTCGCGATCCTGTTCGCAAGAATGTAATTGTTTGTTGTTATCTCTAGTCCCGCTATTGTATAACAATAAAAGATCGAGAAGTGTTTATTTAAATATATTAGGGATTTATACCAAATACTTCATCGTTCACAATGTTTTTTCTAGCACTCTCGGCGATGTCACGGAGACTATTTACTTGTTGTGAAGCTGCTACAACGCATAAAAAGTTCTCGAACAACCAAACATACCGTGAAACATTGTCGAAGTTCAAGTTATCAAATGATTACAACAGTCTAAGGAGGAACTTTTGTCCGGCGGAAAATGCCCAAGTGTGAAACAAAGTTTTAGTTTTTATTGTTGCAGGGTACTCAAGAGGTCTTACTAGAAACTAACTACACCGTTGAAATAAACAGTTCAAGCATTCGAATGATAATTAAATTCCGAAAAACAAGAAACGCTTTTTTCCAAAGGTCGAAACAGGGAGCGAAAATTGGAAAAGTACCGAAAAACAGTAGAATAGTGAGTATTTCATGGTTGACTTGTCTTCAGCTTGAGAATCCGAATCAGTACAAAACAATGATGGCAGCCGCTATCACATGGGAGAGTGGGAATCGTCCCAAGTCGTCCTCGAAATCAGTTTTCTTCTTCTTATGATTCATGCATGCTGCAAATCATGAGGTATTGAGGAAAAGCCCAATAACTATCTGTAATTCGTGACTTATCCAGTGCGTGATGACTTTAATGTAGAGCACTGATGCAAGTGTTGGTATGAAGGTATGAACTTTAGAACATTTCTAGAATAAGTTCGGATTTTTTCCCTCATTTTTCAGGTTTTCTGTAATTCCTTTTTATAGCTGTTTCTCGGACTGGCAGATTATAAATACAGAGTCGATCTGTAAACCTATGTTTAGAATTGTTTCCGGGTCTGACAGATAGTAGACACAAAGCAGTGGAGTTCCCATTCACCGACAGGAGCTTGTGAAAAAGTGAGACCATCTGTGTAGCGAAGTCGTTCTTACGTTAAAGCCGTTAAGACTTGTTTTCTCGAGAGCTTCAGAGCGGAGAGGAGCATTCCTGATTATTATCGAAACATGAGAATGCTCTGTGCTACGTAAAGATTAGCAGAATTATAGCGACTTATACTTTACACGAAATGGCCGAATAGTTAGTGATGCTCGACACATGGTGTTGGTCCTGCGCGGACTGGACCTATTCATTCCCTTCGGCCATTAGAACTTCTCATTCATACTAAACGGACCAAGTGGACGCGAGGAGCACCACGATTTTTGATACAATAGCTCCTATTGCTTTTAGCGAGACAAAGACCGCTATAAACCTTCAGGGCTTCAAAATAAAATCACCTTATTGTTGGCAGGATTTCCAGACGAGAATGTGGAAGCTCTTGTCGACTTGAGTATGTTCTTGGAAGATATGTACTACTGTGCTTCAAGCCTTTGAATGCATATGATCATCCGCTAGACACAGTGAAATCGTAAACCAATGTGTAATTACTGAGTAGTTACACAAGTGTCGTGCATTATATGAATACGCTATCGTCTTGTAATTTTGGTTCAAATGTGTATTAAGCGGCGACATATTCTCTAAATATGTCCTATTTTTGCTTATTAATAGGCTTACGCACACAGAACGGATGTCGAATACGTCCAGTATCAAATTCGTACCGTCCGAAGACGAGCTGAACAGTGAGTTTTGAGACGTGTTCATCCATTTTCAGTGATTTTTTTATATCGCTCATTGCAGCTTTAGACGTCGGAAATGACCTGTGCTCGTTAGCATTTCCTTGAAAGTACGATAGAATGGAGTAGTAGTAGTAATAGTATTTGTATGGTGCTACTCACTATCATCTGTATCTCAACGCGGTCCCTGTTCATTCGATATCTACTGACGTGTGGCTCAGTGGTCATAGGCGCTCTGCTGCACACATGGAGTCGACAGTTCGCTACCACCCTGAATTCTCACCAAGCCTTCCATCTCTGTATGGTCAGTGGATTGGTACCAGACTTGTCTGAGTAGATAGCAGCATTGACTTGATTCATCGGCAAGCCACTGCGAGTCATTGCAAAGACCAGACATGTATTCGTTCGCTTCCAAATGATGCTAGATAAAGCGAGTACAAGGCGCATTCCTTGGAGAATAGGTCAACGCTGAGAGCTTCATCCTCTACATATCAACCCTTTTACGACAACGTGTACATCCTATTGCACATAACATCCTTGCGATCAGTTTTCTGAACCATACGTTTCCAATGAGATTTCCTTAAGCATTCTTCCCATTTCGTACAAGCAAGAATAGAACGGCAATCTCAGGAAATGGTTCGGCGCGCCAGAACTGATTACTGATTACTAAATCGGTACTGATCTGAATGCGATAGGCAGCTACTCCGTGACTGACAGGTCGCGAAAGGGTTAATAATTTACGAGGCATCTACAGGTGGTCTGTGTAGCGCGGTCGTTAGAGGTGTCCTACAATGTGCATAGCGGTTCTACCTTGCAGAGCTGGATAACCAATTTCTCATCTGTCCAGACTAAGAAAATGAGAATTTTTCATATAGATATTTGGTGCTCGATTGTCAACAAGAGGCAACTCGCGTCGTCGTCACTGGACATTTCTGTCGTTGCCGAACTCTCAGAGTTGTTTATGAGTTGCTTCCGGAACAATACTACGCTATCCTTATCAAATGCGAATCTGCCTTCTGAGGTTAGTTGTGGATCTCAATCATTACAATTTATATGCATTGGTTATGATACGATCGTCAGTTCGACACAATTAGCGGCTTCGGAGTGCTTGAAGATAATTGAAGTCGATGTGTAAACTTGACTTGTAAATTTTTATGATGTTGGCCATTGAAGACTAATGAAGTGAGAAAGAGGCGCTTCAAATTTTAGAATGAGGCAAGATTAGATAATAGTATCTACATTCCAATGAAGTAATACCCTTAGCTCTATGAAAAGCAGCATAAAGTATATCAAACTACATTTGTGGATCATGGTAATTAGAATAGCAATCAGGGTTAACTTTTAGTTTCCTAAAAGTCGTTTGAAAATGCCAAAGAATCATTTTCGAGCCACGCATATCATGTGGTCTGTTAAAATAGGCTGACTTATAGAGCACGATACACGTGTTTCGACCTTGCGGTCTCGTCAGCAGCCTTTCTCGTCTTTTGCTAATCTCTAATCTGATCTGATCTGCTCCTTCCCCACACCTAGAGTTAGCGACGACGAACGTTTTACACTCTATGTCCAGTGAAAACTATCACCGAACACAGGGTGCTGTACTCTCGACTGCTCTTGGCTAGTATTTAATACATCATATCATTCGTTTCTTGATAACTTCACTGTACATAGAGTGTAAAACGTTTGTCGTTGCTAACTTTCAGTGCGGCGACGCTGAAAAACGTGTATCGGGTTCTATAAGTCAGCCCATCTCTACAGATCACTAACATGTGTGGCTCAAAAATGATTACTTGGCATATTAAAATTTGAGCTGTGGTTTCAAGAAAACACCGAAACGAATGATATGATTTTATTAGAAAATACTATCCAAGAGCAGTCGAATGTACAACACCTTGTGTTCGGTGATGATTTCACTGTACATAGAGTGTAAAACGTTCGTCGTCGCTAACTTTTAGTGTGGGGACTCACAAAGATTAGCAAAAGACGAGAAAGGGCACTGCCCGACTGACGAGACCGCAATGATCGAAAAACGTGTATCGGGCTCTATCCCCATTTAATAGACCACGTGACATGCGTGGCTCAGAAATGATTCTTTGGTATATTGAAATTTGAGCTGTGATCTTGAGAAAAGCACTCGAAACGAATGATCGTAAGGAAATATTATGCGATAGGTTTTGGACGAACCTTCGAGTAGAGATTAGACTGCCCATGCCGTGCCAGGAAGGATTCAGAGGATGATGCTCGAAATAATGAGGAAAGAGATTATGAGCGATGTAATATTTTACATAGCATTTATGTAGTCCCCTTACCAAAAGAGAGTACAAAGGATTGAACTCAGCTTGCATCCTTTTTTCTTAACAACCTCTCTAGCAGATGTTTCTCAAATGCTTTTGCAGCTGAAGTCCGGATTGATTGCATTCGTTGAGAGCCGACTGAGTGAAATTCAACCGACGGAGAAGACATTCAATTGGAATGTTTGTGTAGTGGTTGGAAACAGTCATGTGAAGAAGAGTCTCGAGGTGATAACCGAGCTTGAGCTGAATGGTGAACAACTTGAATTCGATTATGACACGTTTGGAAAGCTACGACAACAACTCGCATCAGCCATAATTGCAATGGAAAAACATCCTCCTGTATTGTAACCTTCTTGAATAATTCCCAGATTCCAGATAATTTCTATAGTAATACGACTGTCACGACTTTGTGTTGATCATTCCACATAGTAAAGAAATCATTCACTTGCGTTTTCTGGATTTTATACAGAGCTGATTCCCATGATTATCTGGTATAGAAAACCTTCGACTCCAGGCAGGAGGCGAACTCATATCCCACTCATATCGGGAGTGCGTGCTGACCACAACACCACAGGTGCCATCGCTTTGCTACTCTTCCGTGGGCTGCTGATTGCATCTTGTTCCAAATTATCTTTTGACGAAAGGATATATCAGAGATATTGTGATGTTCTTCGTCTTTCGTTTGTAAACAATGATAGATACTTTGACAGCCTACTTATTTAGATATCCAACTATCCATTATTTCTCCTAGTTTACAAAGGTTGTAAACGAATTCATCCATATCTGGTAACACTTCTTCATGAACTGTTCACAGAATGTACGCAATTTATTTTCCTTTCACTTTTTCACAAATACAAAGAACAACAATTCCTAAATAATCACAGTGATAGGTTGTAATGATTTGACCATGTCTCTTAACGATACCCGTCATGTATTGACAACTGTACAACTGTAAACAAATACATTCAACCAAATAAATAACTGTTCAATTGGGCTAAACTTGAAGCAAGTGTGCTTTCCGACTGCTTGGACCTCATAAATGGCATGTTTCACAAAAAAAAAAAATTTCACAAAAACCGAAATCTACATGTCTAACTTTTCATCATTACAAAATATTTCAAGATAAATATTATCACACTGGCTTTAGCGATGAGCTCACTCACATCAGGATAGTAAATGATTGCATCAGAAAGAAAAGAAAGAAAGAAAGAAAAGAGAAGAAAACGGAATTTGTAACAACAACAACAAAATACGAGCTTTACTATCATATTCAAGGTTTTTAAGGAGATATCCACATTACAGCCTATCTAGTACCACATATTTCTGTTATGGACAGAACTGACATATTCTCAGAGAAATCATACTAATGGTAAAGATAAAACTGTTTATGAACAACCCGTATGCCAAGACCACCATGTTAATTTCTCATATGTTATAAAAGCAGTTATATGACTTGTTTCATAGCATATAGTATGAGGCGATTATCCATGTATCCTCCTGTTCTATCATTGGGACGTCTGCGATACAAGAATGGTAGCAATTGATTTGTCGATTGAGGAATTTTTAAAAAAGTCATTTTAAAAGGCCAATTGAGAGATTCTACTGGTAAAAAGCATCACACCCTGTATGGAACCGTTTGAACTGAATTCATGAGCAACACTGTTGTTTACTAAAGCTTCCCTACCGCAGTCTAGGACTAATTGAAAAACTATGAGCGCTGGCTGGAGATTTACACTACACGACATCGTCGACGGATTCCGGGCCGAATTTTGCCCTCGATTCGCTACTGAGCCGCTTAACCGATCAGGAACGACGCGTTTGTTATCATGACTGATGGACGTCTTGTGACGGACTTAATTCCTCCATTACATCGCTCAAATTGTTGTTGATCAAATTTCCATCTGCCGCTTCACAATCACCTTCGACATTAATCGGTACTGCTGATCTATTCTGACTATGTTCTGAAATATCGTACTTTTTTGACTGCAGTGTACAAAACTTCTAAGTTAGCATAATAAGGTCATATAGATTTTCAAGAAATAAGAACAACAGCGGTGATTCAAAACAAAGCTTTCATTTTTCAGCGTAAAAGTCATGGAATTTACCGTTTGAGTTCAAGAACGTCTCGTTTCAATGATTCACTAACCGTCGCTGGAATGATATCCTTCAGAACCTTGTGAATCGCAGCCATTCATCGCGTTGATCCTTTCGCGTGCTCGACTTGCAGTAATCCGCCCATCGGCTATTGTGTGCCACATATCTCGAATGGTGAACTCGATTTCGCCACCCACCTAAAACCGTATGATCTTACACAGAGAAGGAACATTGAGTACGCAGCACTTCCGACCCCAGGCGAGAGTTGAACCCCCATTTCACCTATGTCGGGAACGCGCAAGAGTAGTAGCAGAGCGGTTCTCATCTTACCCAAACGAATGACCTGGGAATGACTAAAGTTGCCTCAAAAAAATCATACAGTATAAAAGGGAATACGAATTGCAGCTCATTTGCAATATCTCTAAGTACAAAATCAAGTCATACAAATGATAGGTGGAACAATCTTCAGTTAACAATGTCCTAATGTCTGAGGATTTTTTTTTTGTATGATCTTGTGAATGGTTTCGAAAAAGGTCTAAACGAAGAAGATTGCTATGAATAATGAGTAAAAAAACAGATAGAAGTAAAATCAAACAATGACGATACGAAGGGTAAGCACCTACCGGATGCGTAGTTATGGCTGAACGGAATTCAGGTCGTCGTTTTCGATTCACTACGACATCACGCATCTCACCGAGGCTTGGATACGGGCTAGTCATATCCTCGAATGGTTGCTTATAATCGGGTATATCAACATCGTCAACGTCAAGGCTACTACGAGAAAGAACCTCCCACATTACCTAAACGTCAAAACCATCAAAAGTATGTCAACAATACATAATCATACAAGCATAACTACTGCATTGCACTCTTTCTCCTCTCTACTGATTACATTATTAACTCAACTTAGCTTAAGGCCCTTCTCTCTCCACTTCGGCCTCATCTTCCCTGTCTTCCATCTTATCTTTTACACAATTATACATTAGAGTAGGATCACATTGTTAACAAAATGCTAAGAGTAAATTCCTTCATGGCTAATCGAAAGCATCTTAAAGCTTCACCAAGTGGATCAAGAGCCAAACTAAATACGCGGGTTCGATGTTAGGCCACGTTGGACTGATCGTCCTCGTTCTTCGATTATTCATATGATGTACACGATTGACACCATTCCTCCGCTTTCATACATTCATTTCTTTAGTTCATTCGTGAGTCGATATCACTATTCAGTATATAAACAATCACACATACCAGTGCCATTGCGTAAACGTCAATTCGTTGGAAAGCAGGAATTGTGAATTCCGTAGCACCTTCCAGAACCTCAGGTGACATGTATCGAAAGGTTCCAACCTGAA
Source organism: Parelaphostrongylus tenuis (assembly GCA_019055375.1). NCBI lineage: Eukaryota > Metazoa > Nematoda > Chromadorea > Rhabditida > Metastrongylidae > Parelaphostrongylus > Parelaphostrongylus tenuis. Next base: position 48,294 of record JAHQIW010000869.1, on the reverse strand, counting down.
TATTCAAGATATATACATTTCAAATGATATAAAAAATTTTCCCTATTGTTCTGAATTAGTTGATTATTCTTCGAAAATAGTGTGATCACTCTTAGGTATTAGAACGCCTGTTCGACAAGCATAAGAAACAGGGGATTCTTCAACCTGCTAGCTTCTTGATTTATGGTTGGAACTTATCCAACATGATAAGCACTTTTCTCAGAACTTCGAATATTCTTCTGGAAAACTGACCACTATTCTTAGTATACTGATATGCATGATCACTTACAAATACCGTAACAATTGGACTCTGTTCCTTCTCAGCAATATCGTACCTGTCCAGTCACTTGCTCATCAATTTGTGGGCTGTTGAACACCGCAGCCAAGCCGAAGTCAGCGATGCAAGCCGTCAATGTCAATTCTTTCTCACTTTTGCTCGTTTCTACCGTTTTTAGAAGAATATTCTTCGACTTTATGTCCCTGGAAATATGCAATATTGCAATTTCTAAACCTAATGTCCATCAAAACACTAATAGATAACATCATTTTAATCTAAGATAACCATGGACATCATAATTAGTAACAATCTCCAGTTGTCTACTGGTGGTAGTAGTAGTGTAGTCGAAAGTAATGTACTGTGTCACAAAACGAAGTGATAAGCGATACGCTGATTCAATCCCTTTCCCCAGCACTCTCATTGAATAAATCAAGTGAATGCCTAAGAACGCCTTAGCTTGGCTACCCTACAAATTGCAAGGAGAATCGTCTCGACCGAAATTCTAAAACATATCCCTTTGCGGACGATGAGGGTCAATATGACCTTCAGCTGGGCGCGCCGTTCGGACGGGCTCCGAAAAGTGGTTCTCCACTAGAAAAGGCTCCAATACAAATTCGGGTTAATATAATTTTTAGAGGAGCATTGTCATCGAAAAGTGAAATGAAATATCACTGATAGGACTCCTGCATGAATGATTTTGGCAAGATTGACGCTGATGCTGCACAAAATCTTTCGTTTTTCATAGAAAAACCACGAACTTTCAAAAAGGATTATATTCCAGCTGTTGTTGGGCGTTTTCTTATATCTTCTTCGTGTTTTTGTAACCAATAGATAGCTTGAGAAAATCTGACTCTAATACTAAGCTTGTTGTTTGAAAATAATCCCATAGCACGTTCTAATGAAAAATAAAAGTTGACGTTTTGCAGTCACAATCCAATTTTTCTAATTTATAGCGGATTTTTCGGGATTCCGATTCTTATAGACTTTTTCGCTAAAAAAAGACAAATTTCTATTTGAAAAGCTTTTGTGAACGTATTTATAGAAAGAATTACGCTCAACAGTCTTGAAAATCATTACTTTTGAAAACGATTTCTGTCACATGCAGTCGTATTTTAGAAATTACGATCGTGAGACTTTGATTTAAGAAAAGATCTATTCCACTAGATTTTAGTATTCATTCGACAGCAATCAAGTAAATTTTAACGGTATATCTGGTTTCTCAAATAGTTTATTTTTGCGCCACAATACTCGGAATAAAATTTTGTGTTACATTTGAGGATTTTTCGCCGAACAGAAGTTTTTTCTATGAACAATTAATAAGCTTTCAAAAGGGCAGATCTCAGCGATTTCAAGGACAAAATTAATTTTTAGAGAGGACTCCTTAGTGAGCTGTGGCGGTCAAAAGAAGATTGGGTTTCGCACTCCAAAGGGTGGGATTTCGCTAAATTGGCCTCAAGTCACCGTGCCTTTAGCAACACTTCAACTAACTGCGAAACGTTATCTTCTTTTGAGTGCTCCACAGTACAATAAAGAGTTCTTCCCAAAACAAAGCTCTAGTGGAAATCGTCGAGATTTTAGCTATCGATGAATTATCAGAAGTCCAGCGGAAAAGCTAACTTCAGTGGGAAATGCTCGAGTGTGAAAGCTATATTTTGTTTTTGCTGTTAGAGCGCATTAAGAGAGCCATCTTAAGAATGAAGTATTTCATCAAAATCCCCAAGATTTAAACTATCGAATGGTTACTGATAACTCTGACAAAAATCAGGAAACGCGTATTTCTTAAAAGCTGCGCAAAGCAGATGCGAACATTGAAAATTATCCAAATTTGCAAAATCTAATCTTCTTTTGATCGTTAGAACACTCTGAGAAGTACTTTATCAAAATCAAGTACACCGTTGAAAATGCTTAAATTTTCCCTAACTGATGCGATTATCAATTGCTTATGAAAAAAGCTTTATCCGGCGAGAAAAGCTTGAATGTGGCTGTTACAGCGAATAAATTGGGCCATTTGAAAAAAAGTCCAAATTCACTCGATTTTAGCTATCGAATGACTACTGAATCTTTTCATACGTTTATACTAGAGGTTTCAAACAGGGTGGAGAGAATGGGAAAGAACCGCTATGCCTACATCTCTTATTCGCATACCGTAGCTATGAATTAAGAATTCGGACGAAATTATGCGCATTGGTCTGAGAATTGGGAATCTGAACTCCACTAATAATCAGAAAAATATGAAGAATTATCGATTAAGTGGGATAGTATGCAAAAAGGAGCACTATTTTTGACGAACTACTCATTGTTTTCCAATCTTCAGCCACTACGATTAACTTCATGCACTTTGTGCAATAAAGTATACGGAAAGATGGAAGAAATGGAAGATAAATTTGATTATATTGTGGGTAAGTATAAATAAAATATCGTAGAAATGTTCGATAAAGCTTCTGAATATAGCCTTTTCATGAATACTTGGTTTCTTCCTTTAAAAGTGTGGTTTATGAATGGAGAAATCACGTTAATTCTGATAACAATAACCTCACTGAGATCTGTTCTATCATATTTGACCATTTATTGTCACAGAAATCCCATCTGTTGGAGAAAAAAAGTACAAATTTCATTAGAAAAGTGCCACATTAGCCTTGAAGCAGGAGTCCGCGGCCTGTCTTCGTAGCCGTCCGAGCCGCCCTCCAGCCAAAAATGGCACCGTCCCCAAAGGGATCTATAGAGACGACGAAACTTTCAAGCAGCAGTCGAAGCAGTATGTGAAGTTTCCAAAGACCTCCTGTAGAGGATGAATCAGTAAATTTTGGTAGCGGGTTGTATATGTAAATGATATAAATGAGAATTTATAACACTACCAAAGGAATACCACGAAAATACCACTGTGCTGAGATACTAAACTTCTTAGGTAAAACCTTCAGAGATATAAACTGGTGCAGAAATCGACATAAGCTTCATTATGCCAGTAAAGTGCATTTTTCCCCGTCATCATGAAAACCGACAAATGTCAAACAGCTAATAAATAATATAGAGAATCAGAACATAGAGGTCTCGCCTAAAAACCAGTGAAGTAGTGGGATAGCGATGTCTCAGTGCAATTTCATCACGCAACTCTTAGAAACTACAGAGTGCTAATCAAGGATTACTGTATAACAGATTCTTGATAAAAGAGACCATAGATGGAGATTTTGAAACAGCATTTATCTCACAATGCTTTAAGTTTCGGGAGAACTCCTCTTCAACAAAGACGTCTTCGAAAAGACATTAGCTTTCAATCTAACTGACCAACATTTCCGATAATATTAAGGTTTTGAAGAAAGTTCTGGGCGCTTTAATCATCATGAGATAACTCTCATGCATATCATGGGAATACTACAGTTTCTTATGTGGAATTTCCCATTAAAGGCCTAGATATCATTTGGCTTTATTGTTACTTTGTTACAAGCCTCCACCATGTCCAACGATACAATCGAGGTTCGTGTTTTATTGCGGCTTTACTGGAGAAAAGGTTTATCACAGCGAACTGCAGTTTATAAAATAAACGAAGGAAGGGGAAGGCAGAACAAGCAAATCTGCTGCTGAATGCTGGTCTCAACTCTTCTCAATACCGGAGATCTTGACCTCAAAGACAAGCTTCGTTCAGAATATCCAACAAAGTTGAATAACGAAGAATTTTGTTGCTACTTTGGAAGATGAACCGTCGTTAAGTGCTCGCAAAACCAAATTCGACCAGATCCGGAAATTGGCGGACAGATGGCAGAACGTATTAAAAACGATGGCCTTTATTTCGAAAAATAGTTATGACTGTTTGTTTGGAATTGATTTTACAAGTGCCCCAGAACTCGTTTTCCAACGTAATAATCTTTTATCAACAAAATCTTGAGCCTGGATCCTAACCATGTATTGGTTTCGTGGCATCTTAGTCAATTACAATGTTGAATAAAATGTTCTGAAATACGTCCCACATAATTTTTACTCGCATGGTTCGCCGTCATGTCTTATGTGCTGATTTCTGTACTTCTTACAGCACTTGATTTCCTTCACCGCATTGATCGTCCACGAAGGTCTTTAAACATTTTGCTTAATGCTTCGGTTACTACTTGCGGATCGTTTTCTTTATGACTCCCGTACAATACTGATCGAGTTATTCTTTTTTATATCCTGTACATTGCGAGCCAAGACGTCCCCACATGAAGTGGAGGAGTACACTGGGGGCGAGATCGAACTAGCATCTTGCTTCGTAACACACTAGATTATTATTCATTTCTGTGTTCAATGGATTTTGTCCAAACAGATAGGATCATTGAACAATCTCCAGGAAAGAGGAAAACTAGTGATGGCAATTTTCTCATGGATCTTTGTTTTGCCGACTAAGTATAGTTATCACTGCAAAAAAAAGTTCTGATAGTTCCAGAGGATCTTGTGCTTGAAAAGGACGAATGAAATAAAAATGGATATTTGTGACATACCCTCATATCATATATTGGTTTAAACAATAAGGAATGGAGACTGAAAGACGCCCAACAATACTCAGCTTCTTAGATTTGGGATTCCTAAGACCGACTATCCATCATCCCCGCCATTGTTCGATAATTCACACTTTTTTTCCTTTAGCAAGTTTGACGTTAAAGTCATACAATTTAGTCAAACACCTGATATTTCGGTGGTCCTCACCTTCTTCAGACCCTAAGAAATTCGAGTTATCCACAATCCTAGTCATCCAAATACCTTTCCTACTTATGAAAAAGAGAAATGACTGACATGGTTTTCGAGTAAACTGTCTTTCAGGCTCTGAAAAAGGAAAAACCGTCCTAACATCAACCGTTTGAACAAATTTAATACATCAACCTCAAGTTTCGGCTTATAAAAAAAAAAGTGGATTATACTCGAGATGTTCGATAAAAATAAAGCACCTTCTACAAAAAAGACGTAGTACCAGAAAAACCGTACTCTGAGATGCAATCCTTCAAAATCCCATAGGATTTCCTAACCTCAAGTGGTCTCTATGTAATCACAATCTAGCGTTGAATGTCACATATCTAGGGAGTAGAAATAAACGAATCGAAAACAAAAAAAACCTTATAGGGAGGGAGCAAATATTGTAATTCACGATAATGAAGCAACTTTTAGCTAGCAAAGACCTACCTATGCACAACCGTGCACTTATTGCCTTGAGGTTCATGAAGAAACGCCAAACCTTCGAGCATTCCAGACATGATACGAAGACACTGCCTTAACGTTAATACATGCTTCTGAAATACTAGAAAGACAGAGATCACACGGATTGATCAAACCTAATTAATGATAATTGTGCCTCTACGGTAAAGCTCTACGCAATTTAAGGCTGTAGTTGACATGGCCATATGTGGGAAAGAAATCAGCCAGTGGAATATAAGAAGTCAGTATTTATCTCTTCAGTTTCAATCTATCATAGTATCGAAGAATTTGGAGGGCTCCGTTTGAGAAGAAACTGATTGAAAGATACGGTACTAGGAGCATAAGTGCTACCGCAGTTAAGAAAGGAATTAGAAACATTGAAAGTGCCGATTTAACTTGTCGGCTCATCCCACAGTTGCCGACTAATCAATCACAGAACTTGTACCACCGTCCAAAAGGTTTGGTCAGAAAGCAAGAAACTTCCTCTTATCCATATAATCCTGAAGCGTATCACCAACTTTGTGTCTATCAATCAAGAAAGCAGTGGAGTTTCTAGAGTACAGTCACTTAGAACTGTCAAGAGAATATCTCACAATGATTGAAAACTCTAATTAATCCATATTTATTCATGAAATCCTTTGGTAAAGTAAGAACGAAGAGGAATAAGGTTGAAAATTATGGATAAAGAAAAGGGATGCAAACCAAAGGATTGATGTAGCCTCAGAGCCTAGAAAGATAGATTGACGAACCAACCTTAAGATAATCCTGCAGGTTTCCTTGATTCATGAACTCGGTAATTAACCAATATTCATTGTTTCGTCGCTCAACATCCACATAGCGAAGAATGTTTGGATGACCTGCTCGACGCAATACATCAACGTATATGGTCTAAATATAAGCCTACAAACAAGCAATTGATTGAAAAATCACGGAACAAAGTAGTATACAGCGATCAAAGGAATATCCTCAATCGTGTGACCAAAAGTAACTATGACTCAAATAATGTGCCAGTTGAATCAAAAAAGAAATTATGTCGACCAAGTACAAGGCAACTTCACTAGTCAAAATTACGTGAACTTTTCCGAAAAACTGACTACCTGTTCTGAATGCCAACTCTCTTCATCTTTGAGTACTTTAAACGGCCACTTCTACAACTCGACCAGCACTGTGATAGATGGCACTGAATACATCACCAAAACGACCGCTAGCCAAGTGCTATAACGTCGTAACTTTGAGCGTACTGTACATATATATAAATATACATATATATATATATAATTATTTATCCGATATATATTATATATGCACATGTGTAAATATATACGTGTATGTACATGCACATAATATATACGTATACAAACATATGTATGGATGTGTACATATATATATATATATATATATATATATATATATATATTATACACGTCTTACGTATGCATATACACGTATACATGCGTATATATGCATGCATATGGGTGTACTTGTACGTGTGTATATTTGTTCATGTACAGTTGCATACACAATGTGTATACATGCTTTCATAGACATACCATTTGAACATCTATTTCTATCTCAATAGAGATATTTTTCTTGGGTTAACAGCTGAATCATTATATGAACCGATATTATGCAAGCAGTCCTTAACCTAAATTAGTTTTTCTCGCATCCAATTGTCATTATGAATCTCCACGACGTGTAATGCACTCAAACCTCTGAACTTCCGCACCACCTTGGCCTCGACATCAGTAGAGGTCTTATATGCAAGGACAGACAGTTCGTTCACCTCGATCTAGTGACACATTGAGGATCACTTCTTTTCCGGGGGTTTACGGAAAGGACTTTAACCAGCGCACTGGTGGTCGCCGTGTTGACCCTTTGACATCCAGAGCAATCGAGTTTCTTAGAGCTCTCGTACAACGGTTGTCGTTATAATGCCTTATGTCATCGGTGTACCAGATCTTCGATGGCTTGGCATGAAGAACGATGGCTTTGAATTTTGTTCGTTGAGTCAGATGAAAAACTTCACATCCTATCTTTCACTCGCAAAACACGAGATACTCCTAGCACCGACCTTGTGACTTCACATTCAACTAATGCCAAGTGATCTTATGTCCCGCTTAGCATATGTTAATGGAGGAAAAATTTTTGAGTGACATGAGTGAGCATAAAGTGTGGTATTCTTTGTCCTGCTGACTACATCCTTGATGCCCGTGAAAGCTCCTCAAGCCACTTGCGTGGGCATCCATGATTCGTTCGATTCTATTGACGTATCAGCTCAAGTTATACTGAAGACAAACGTCTCTTCGTAACTTTCAACTCTCAGCTTTCATGACGATAAAGTGAAGACGTTGGATAAACCGGTTGTATCAAGTCACTGTTGTCACTAACGGCATCTTCCTAGGAACCAGCTTAGGATGAAGATAGATCTCAATTTATGGTGGTCTTGGAAATTTATTTTGGTACTAGTGACCTTCTCCTTTGAGCGAAAAATGGGATCTAATGTGAAGGAAGCGATGATCTTACAACGTGCAGAATTTTGTTACAACAGCGATATCAGTCAGGAAATCCTTTGACGTACTACGCTATGATTTACTTCGTTATGACGTTATGGAACTTTCCATTTGAAGATTGATGCGTCTACCGCCAAAAGTGGGCTTTTGGAAATGACAGTTACAACAAATATCCTTTGCTGCAGCATAAAACCCCAGACAGCTTCTCACTTACGTCATTCCATTCTAATCCTTTGACTCGACGTTAACGTTATTCGGACGTGTTTCTGGATACATTCTTTGCGTGATGATAGGCTCAATAATGTGGTCTCTTCTACAAAACTTCTCTGCATCCAATTTTTCAAGTTCTATTGAAACATTTCGACTTCATCTTTGGCATAAGCTTGACGTCGGTGAGTAAACGACAAAGACAGTCAATGCCGGTAATAATCCATATTTCTTTGATCGTAAACACTAGATTCAAACTGTTAGATGTTCAAAAAATCGATGTTTTTGGCCAAAGTGTTGACAAGAACACCAACGTCGCCTACTTTTACTGTCACGTTTCGAGTAGTTCATCTCAAGAATTTTAAACGGTGTGAGAGAGGTGGTATTCTCTTTTCAGCCAGTCTGATAACATCGTACATTGGCTTCCTCTATGCACTATCAGGTTGTCTATAGAACATGTAGATGGCAGTGAACGTGCGTTATAGGTACAAACCGTCACCTTAGCCTTTCAACGTTTGATCAGACTTGAATGCCCGTGCGTCTCAGCGGCCTTCCCGTATTGGTCCTCAGCTTTTAACACCACATAAAGCTTGCTAAGCCATAAGCGTGCGATTTATTGGAATAGAATCTTCAACCGCCCTTCAGTGTACTTTCCAACATCTGCTTCAAAAAGCAGAAACAGAGAGTCAATTTTCCCAACCACCTACGTCTAAGATAAGCACAATGCCGCCTCTGACGGAGTTGAAACTGTATATCTGCCATCAAAGACGCGCCACGCCATTACAACTGCCCTCTAAAGAACAGGATCTAACGTTTCGTAAGCAGATTGCACGACTTATTTCAAATTGTGCCTCATTCAAAACTGTTAGAAACGGCAATTTTACAGACATCGGGCACTCACTTTCATGTCGCTGATCTCAAATGTTGGTCGAGGAGCTGGGCAGTTTAACAAAGCACAAGTTTCACTCTGCTGAGGAATTGTGACAGTCTATAAAACGTCAAGAATTTTTTGACCAAAATCAAATTTTCAGTCAACTCTGAATGCCGAAGTTTTTCCTTGATAATTAATAAATGAATCACGATACTATGGATCTGTGATGTAGATCTAAAGATTGTCAATGCAGACAGCGAATAGAGAAACCACATCACGACAAAAGAATATTCATTTAATGGTTCTTTAAAGCGGTAACATAACGTTATAACTATATATTTGATAATCTTGAGTGATCACCAAAACTTTGAACCTCACCACTGCACTACCGGAGTTCCTGCTCTTCTACCATTCTTTCGGCGATACAAGGTTTTGATTCTGTTATCAACCATACGCCATCGGTTTGGTGTGGTGAGCACATATCAACATTGAACCCAATTCGCCTACGTACGCCCTCGAAAGAGGTGAGACGCGAGTTCAACTCCAGTCCGAGGTTCAAAGTTTCGCTTATCGTTCTACATTATTGGATATATCACGACATTAAGCCGAGTCCCTTCAACTTTAGACTCACCTGGGACTTGACCTTTTCTCCGTTTTGCCAACAACGACGATACACAACGGAGAAGATAATCAGACTGCCAGCAACACAAATTCCAATAAGAGCGAACAGCATCGCAAACCAGATATTACTCATCCAATGTGACATCGTATTCACAGCAGAAGTTCCTAAAGAAATCAAATGTGATGTTCTTTGACATACTTTGCTGAGTAAGAAAAACTTGAAACAAGAATTTGTATGTCAGTTTTCAGTGAGATAAAACATAGAAAATGTTCGCGGCAAAAATTCTAAGATTTCACAAGTATGAGAAGACTCATATATCACCGCTGGGATCAGGCTTCCCATAAAAATCACATGTTCGCCATTCAGCTATACTGATTACGAGTGATGACAGAAATCCCAGGTAACGAGATGTCAAACGCACCACACAAAGACCACCGACCTGATGGTTCAATATCTTCACGAAAAGACTAGAGGAGAGATACGATGCTCAACGCATCCCCGGATCTAGGAGTGAACCATCGATCTGTTCCTTTTGCACCGACACGAAAATTTAAATTCAATGGAACTACAGGTGATACAGGTGGCTGAAGGTGGCTGAAAGTCGCCTCTTTGCGTAATGCAGGTGTTGTTGAAGCAAACATATGATAATACATTTCAATTTTTTTCAAGAAGATACACTGTCGCACTGAAAGTAACAGTAAACCAATTGCGAAAAATTCGAAAATAATTTTTTTATTAAGCGGAGCATGAAACTGCGCCACGTGGGGAGATTGAAAAACGGTATACCGATTTCTCTTATATAATTGGGCTTTCTTCCGTCTTTTCAAAAAAGTATTGAGTTTCCTTTATCCTATTCACGCTCCTATTCTTCCGTACACATTTCCCTACTTATTGTTTTTCTATTTATTTACACGACCCGCCAACACAATTTTTGATTGTGAGATCCCAATACTTCTAACATTCGATTCTCTTTTCGCCTTCTTCTTGAATAATGTAAAATACTGGTCGAGCATGTCTCCTTACAACGCCGGGGATAGCCTGCTTGACTGTAGCGTTCCATAGAAAGATCTGGTTGATTGGTGGAAAGTGTTGGTGGGTGGAATTCGGCTCCACGTACGCTGCGACAAGCATCAGAACCACTCGGCCACTGCATCTCTTTCCAAACTTCTAATTAATATAAAACTCCTTTGTGTAAAGAAAAAGCACACGTTCACCAAACAATCATACTGCCATTAGCATTCAATGACTTGTAATATGTTGGCTCGATGTCGATTCGTTCACAGAGTATAGCCTCAAGGGATGGGCTGAACCCAGTACGGTACTACTGATGAGTATCGGTAGGACGAAACAGGCGCTTGTATAGCACTTAGACCATAATGGCTCAAAACATGTTATATCCTCATCAGATTAACACTGAGTAAGCTCTATAAAAGAAAGCTGTCGAATGGAGAGATAATATCATACTTATCGACCATAAGAAGCGCCTCCTCATCGCTGCTATAGAGACGGGCTCAGTGTGAGTCGTGGGCCACTGATGAAGAGGGTGAGATCTTCGAAATTATGATTTTGATCTTAGTTTTGATATCCACTTCTTCCAAATGACACTCAGAAGTCAATATAGTGATTTGATTAGAAGTCAATATAGTGATAGGTTCATCGATGACTCTCAACAATTTTCCCATAGCATGACCAACAAGTACATCTTTGCCTTATTCTCGTAGCTAGAAAGAACACTGATTGAGTGTTAACATTCAGCCCTAAAACGCACAATTTTCGCGAAGTCAATAAGGGATTCTTTACCGAATACTATTGCAGAGAATCTGTTAAATTTTTACAGGTTCATAAAATATTTGGTTTTTTTTTTCCGTCAGATAGCACGGAATGACGATACGAGAACTTTTGCTGGACAAGAACTTTTTATGAGAGTGTTAATAATTAGCCAAAAGCTGATGTGTTGGGCTAATGCGCAAAGTGCTTGCTTTTCGATGCTCTTTTATGCGATCTGAACATTCAAGATCAAATTATGTTCCACATCCGCCGCATACTTGCATTTTTATCACGCGTAAAACTCGCTGGAAGCACGAAAAGCATGTGAGCGCGAAGAGCAATCTTCGAGTATCGGATCCATACATTTTATCTGGAGTTTTTCGAGGCAGAGGAAAATCCTAAAAATATAAAAGTCGCACTGCACAAGTGAATGGCGTTTGCGAGATCGATTGACGGCGTATCGCTCCACAGCCACTCACACAACTTAACCGACAAGTGATGCTCGGCGTGTTGGGAGCTCAGTCTTATTTTTACTGCTACATTGGAGTGAAACGGTCTTTCCTCAGAAGTAAGCTCAGTGTTGGAATCGACATAAATTACGCATTCGATGATTACTCAAAATTCACGGGAAGAGTTCTGTCCTCAGTAGTAGGGGTGTTGTAAAACACAAATCCTTTTTTTGCTACAAGCGCTGTCAAAGGGACTTTTTGAAAAGAAAGCAAATCTTTGAATTTCCGAGATTTGCGCTACCAAATGATCATTAGCACTCTGAGGAAGAGCTTTATCTTGCGAAAAATACACACGATAACGTGTGTGAAATCTGATCAGAAAAAGCTTTCAAAAAACAAATATAATGTTTTAAATTCACGAGATCCGCGTTATTCAATGGGCAGTTGAAGTTCACAGAGAAATAGCTCTGTCCCACGAGATATAAATGTGATAATGCTCAACGCGTGTGAAAAATGATTTTATTTTGAGTGCTATAGCATTGTATAGAGCCTTTCCAGGAAACGAATATCCTGAACTACACATTGTATAAGCAGTACATTCCTCACTCCTTCGATCAATCAGAGGATAAAAGGCTAGGTTCTCAGCATTGGTCAATTCCTGAGGGATGCACTCACTATTCGTTTTCGTATATAATCGTTAGACTGGCTGAATGAATAGCTGGCCTTACAAGGACTCGCAGTGGCCTATCGATGTACCAAGTAGGTACTGCTTCTACTTCCAGACAAGCCTGGTACCAATTTCACCAACACCGAAGGGCTGCAAGGTTTGATGAGCCTAAGGTGTAGGATCGAACCATTGACTGAATGGACCAGTTTGCATTACAACGTACCTCTAATCACTGCGCCACATGTGCACGTGTTAAACGCATATACACATAGATACGTACACACATAAGTATATGTATATGTATAATGCTCATCTATATGTGTACATGTTAGTGTATATGTACATGTATGTGAATACACACATGAGTATATATAATGCATATGTGTGAGTTCACATGTATATATGTATATATACGCATGTATATGTATATATATACGTACATATTTACATACATATACACGTATATAAGTCTTAGATGCCTCTTGAATGAAGTGTGTCATGATGCATAAGGACGAATGGAAGGAAACCAAGGTTATCACATGGAAGATTATGTAAGAACAACAAACCATTGATTATCGTCGAAGCAACATCAATTCTCGGCTCATCCACAATGCGTAGAGACACTTTCTTATTGCACATATGGGACCTACAGCAACAGAACTCCATTTTTGGTCCCGGTTGACGTCTACGGCTCTCTGCGACACACTAAAATGTCCCACGACTGTTATGGCAAGAATTTGTAACAAACAACCATCATCTTATCATTTCCATAGAGAAGAAGTTTTCTCAAGTACTCATAGCACTCCTGATAAATTTTACAGGAAGAAGAAAATGCTGAGTACTATTTCAAAGCACAGAATCTCTAGGTATTTTATTTTGAACTATACCAACTACACGGCTTCTCTATTGAACTGCTTTTTAGCAGCATCAAGATATTTCAAATTTGTGTATCTAAGAATGTCAATTGACATGCAACTACTCGTCTACAGGCGGGAGTTGAACGCGCGTTTAACCAGGACGCTTGCTGCCAATAAAGCATGAAGCTATTACTTTTTCTACCACCCTCTTCTTGTGATAAAGGTGATGTGGAAACGTTACCACCGCATAAAGTAGCTGAAAGACATGAAAATAAATTCTATTCCAACTTTTACCTCATCTTGGACTTTACAGTCGGCGATAACTTCTTTGTCGTGTTGCCAGCAACCCTTCAGCGTCACTTCGATTTTTCGTTCATCAGTATTCTGGAAGAGAAAACTTGGTATGCAACTAAAAAACAAGTATGTATAACTGAAATCCTTGGCAATAACTGAGTTCACACAAATGAACGAGCTAAGTACGACCTATTCTCTGAATGAAATGAAAGATTTTCCTGGCTCATTAATGAAGAAAAAAACTTCTTTCGCTTCTTTTTCTAGCTAATTTGAGTGAAAATTCACAACGAAATATTTGATTAAGATGGAAAAAACCGAAGCAGAAAATACTTTCTCATACAAAGGATTTCACGCTGCATATTGAATTTCGCTCATTTCTCACTAATAGCTGATATTTGATGTATCTTGCATTTCATCATATTACGCTCGTCAACATAATATTTTTTGATCAGCACTGGTCTTCCTTTAACCTTGTCATGATCGGGACCCATAGCCTTTTCTCTTTACTCAAACCCCTTTACCAAAACCTTGACATATTAATATCACAAAACATCTCATTTTCTAAAATTCTAATCCTTTAGACACTTATAAAGTCAATTAACTACTCTGATTTTGCACAGTACCTTTCGCCTGAGCCAATCCCTTTCGAGGGAGAATCCCTTAGATAAAGGAATCGTCGACGAACATATTACACCGAGTTTTAGGTGAAAAGTTACTTCACTCCCCGATAAAATATTTCTGCATGTCCCGTGACGTGATTACCGAGCATTGCAGCGATTAACAGTCGATTGCTCAACGCTGATATTTTTGATATCACCTTTATATTCGACTGTTCTTCAAGACCTCGCTTGTCAGGGGGTTCTCCCACGAAAGGGACTGGCTCAGATGAAAGGCACTGTGCAGCTGACGAGGCTGCAAGGCCGATTCACGTGTACTGCACTGCACTACACTGTATAAGTGCACATAACAGATCCCATGAAGGATTAAAATATGCCGTCACTATGTATCAATTTTAGGCAAGATCTTAATAAACAGTCGAAGATAGAGTACTCTCATTTTATTTTCTGAATAATACGCTACCAATCCTGTGACATTTCTTTCGGACCCAAAAGAAACAGGTTTTTGATCATTCTTTACCAATAAATAAGAAACCGCAGATGAAGACCAATCTCTGCCCGTAGAGAGTTCTCTATATCTTCTCATTTTCTTATGCATTTTGTTACTGACTGTGTTATTCCATACAAGCCAATATCAAAATATAAAATCTTTACGCACTAATCCTGTCACCATGCTTGTTGTATGATATTGCTTAACAAAAGTTTGGGGATGGTGGCCGAGGGTTAGTGATGTTCGGTGCGAGGTTGATCCCCATTTCCCCCATCACTCTTTGGCACTAAATCAACGACAACCTTGAGAAACACCTCAGCCTGGTTAAGGTCAGAAAAAACTTCCACTTCTGACCCTACCGATATAACACGCATTAATGCATGTTGCAAGCCTCGGCCGATTTTTGGGGCTATCTTCTGCCTAGCCGACGGGATATCGCTATTTCTTAGATGGATGCATGGATCCACACGTTTCAGGTTGACTCCCATCCCGCAAATGGAGACCATTGTCATCAGCAAATCATGCGACTTTGTTAGATCCCGCCGTCCCTGTTCTAGGTTAGTTACGGCGTAGAGGGATGAAACTCGATAAGGATAGAAAATAATCACGTTAGGAGCAATTCGACATCTGAGAAAAGATTATGAAAGATTAGACAATCGAAATATGACAGTGTTATAACATGTTTTGAGCCGTTTGTAAGGACTGATAAGTGCTAGACACGTGCCTGTTTCGTACTCCAGGACTCGTCAGTAGCACAGTGAGAGGTATCACTCATTCTGCTACCCACAAGCTCGACTATTGTTCTTTACAATGTCAGGGCATTCTGTCACCTGCGTCCACCACTTACCAAACCTCATAAACTCCTCAAAACATGTTGCATCATAACCACGCTATTACTGTTTTTGAGCGGAATCTATAAAAAGCGGTCGTATTTAGAGGTACGAAACCTCATAACTAAAACTTTTTTGGAGAAGAGAAATTAATTCTCTGTGTATTTCAAATAATTTCACTTATAAAATAGTAAAAGATGTCTACCGAATCCGAGCAAAGGCTCTAATAAGTGGTTGAGAGCTGGTATATTTGAAAATAACATAGAAAAGCGAATAACAAAAATAAGTCAGCGAGTGTGAAACAGTAGTTAGAGCCGTCCTACCACGCAGAGGTAATCAATCTATGGTTTCCCGCACTGAAGGCTCACTAAGACTTCCCTTCCTACGAGGTCGATAATTCGGTACCAGACTTGTCTGGAAGGATAGCAAAATTGATTTGATAAATTAGTAGGCCACCACGCTTCACTGTGAAGGTCAGATGTGCATTCAGTAACCTTAAACGATGCTTGATAAAATCGAACGCATGCCGCATCTCCCAGAGATTGATCAACGCCGACCGCTCTATCTTTCAATCGCTTTTACAAAAACTACCTCCGTAATATACTTGAACACAGTCATGCAGCCGAGTCGTTGAGCGCGATTCTCCGGCTCTGCGTAGCACTGCTCCAACACAGGACACTGTGGATCACTTGGTGCACAGGATTTTGGATCGAGTTTCTGAAACTAAAAACCTTGAAAAAGAACGCCGATATCGACTAAAATAAACTAATCACCAGGAAAAAAATCTACATCTCACTGCCATCCGTGTTTACCAACACCTCTATAAATCTCATCCCGACTTTACCTTGACTTCTTTGAATGCAGACTATGCCTGCGTAGAGCTCTAGCAGAGAGTAATTTCTAAGAAGTATTTTTCTTCTAAATAACACTTTTGGAAGGTTAGTATTTTCCCTATAAAACTCTGTGGCCAACGTTTCGGCGATTTTGCCTTCCGTAGACCCTCGACGACGTAGTAGACCAAACCATATCCGATCAAAACGACAGAGATAGCATTTCCGTGCAAACTTTATTTGAAGAAAAAGGACAACTTGCGAGATATTTTCTATCAATTTTCGCTGAGATTAAGTGAAAATCGGATATCTGAGTCGTTTCAAAGTATCATAAAAATTGCCAGAGACTTCAGTGACAACAACTTACTTCGCAATAGATGAATGGTCTACCGTTATCGATATCATAGTTTATACCAAGTTTGCCATAAACACGAGCCATATACGCTGCATTGAACTGTACTGCTGCCAATTCCTGAATAGCAAGTTGACTTGAAGAGAAAAAAAGCGACATATAACACATTTATGCTGTGCATCAACGATATTTTCGATTCGATGGTTATCCCTGCCCTAACGTATGCAGCAGAAACCTGGTCGCTAGTAAGCACGATGAAAGATCACTTGACGTTAGTGAACGCGCACTCCAAAGGTCGATGCTAGGAGTATCCCGTATCTCGCTGAGAGAAAGGATTCGAAGTTCCAACCTACGTCGACGATCGAAGGTCAAGGATGTCGTTCTACACACCAGGCTATCGAAAATAAGGTGGGCCGCACACGTATGCACTTCAACGTCAACCAACGGACGAGAGCCGTTTCCAACTGGATTCCTCGAGATATCAAGCGCTTTATAGGAAGACCATCGACCCGATGGTCCGATTTCTTCACAAAAGCTATAGAAGAAAGATATGAAGCTCAGCGAATCCCTAGACTGGGCTACTCTTGCACAGACGGGAAAACTTCAAGTGTTGCTGGTGCCCGCTCGAGTCACTTGACGAGCATCAAGACGACAGGTGAAACAGGTGATCAACGGTAATGAGTATCAGGTATTACTCGATGAAAAGTGGATATAACTCAAAAGGATTGCACACCTAAAACCCGACAAGCATGGTTTCTGATATAGATGAAACGCCAGGCGTTCAAGTCCGTCTAGAGTCAAATGCTTTCCATACCACTCAATGCTCTTAGATATGTATTTATAGAACTAAAGAACTGTTAGGAAGCGACAGAGATTGAAAAATTATAATAAATCATACACAATCATAAATACTAATTATTTCTCGTCCAAAGCAAGTCTGATGAATGGCGTTTCTCACTTTGTAAAAGAACTTCAGTCAATAAGATACGAAACATTAACATGAGGCAAAGATAAACAAAAAAAAAACAAAAAAAACAGACATGAAAGCCAAAGGGTAAAAGAGTCGAGCTCCGAAAGAAAATGGAAACTCTTGCGAAGGATTCAGATATACTCACATCTGGAGTGGAGACATTTTGTGAAGCAGAAAACTGCGCACTGATCAGATCCTCAGTAACTGGAGTGGTAAGTGAGAATAAAGTGTCGCTCCTAAACTCAGAAAATCATGGAAGATCTCCTGAATAACGAATCTGTAACGCCATGTTCATTCATATGAACAGCAATTAATGACTTCATTCCTCTTTTTCGTCCTCTTTTTTGTTTCGCTTTTCTTGCTTTTCTCTCATTCTTTCGATTCTTTCTCTCCTTCATTCCCCTTTATCTTCTCTCCCCTCCCCTTTCTCTCTCCCTACTTCTCTCTTTCCTTTCCCGTTTCTACCTTTGTTACAAAGAGGGTGAAAGAAAAAGGGAAGATAAAGGAAAGAGGAAAGAGAGGAGGATGAGAATTAAGAATTCCGTGGAAGATTTCCAAGACAAACTAGCAGTTAGTAACTAATGTAAATTTTGTACCACCGATTCCATCAAGAAGTGGAAGAAATAAAACGATCGAAACCACGATGAATGTTTTAAAAGAGGTCGTGTTTTTCCTTGTGACTAAGACTCAAACCTTCAGAAGCTTTTTCCTCGTGAAAATACGAAAAATTTTGTTGCGTGGGTGATTGCGTGCCAACGCCAGCTCTCCGGGCACTCAAGATTGGAAAATCCGCCAAAATCTCAGCTGGTGAGCTAATTGGGCTATTTGGGCTATCAATCTCCTGTATTTTAACTGAAGAAATACCAACTCAACTCATCAGTGGAAAATGCTGATTCATAGTCCTTAATTTACTTATTTTAGAGCGCGTGTGGGTAATGGTCAGAGGTGCTTTGCGTCGCACACAAAGTCAACGTTCCAATTTGCGCTCAAGGCTCACCAAGCCATCCATCTCTCCAAGGTCGTTGAATTGGTACCGAACTGGTCTCAAACTTGTCTGGGAAGATAAGCAGCACTGACTCGATACAGCGCGAGGCCATCGCGAGTCATTGTAAAGGCCAGATATGCATTCAGTCACCTCACACGATATTAGAGATTGCATACGGATGCATTGCGCATCCCTCAGCGATTGATCAACGCCGAGAGCTTTATCCTTTTAAACCTCGATTTATTTATTTTATACTACCATATCATAGCGCCGACTTCAGCACTTTCAGCATTCGATTTGTATCCTCGCACATTCATCGCGTGCTTGAAAACTTCGCCTTCATCACGGGAGCTGTATAGAATACCGATCAGCCAGATCTTGCAGTCTCGAGAATACCAGCCTGGAGTGCTTCTTAACTGACTGCCAGGGAGTGTTGGCCGGACCAACTACGCACTGGACATCACTAACCACTCGGCAAACTCCTCTTCCCTGCTCTTTAGTTACCGGATTCAAACGTGGATACGGTGCTCCAACGTGACGAACTTCAATGAAAACGGTGGTTCAGCAACTCGAGTGGCCTTGTCGCCGAGAACAGTAAAAAGAAACAATCTCGTATTAAGAGGGCTATGTCATTCGCGTTTTTCAGACACACAGAGAGTAGACTTAACAATTCTAACACGTGACACGGACGAATGAAAAATCTACTGGTGTGCGCGTCCGAATTCAATGATTAACGAGTTTTGTAGATGATTGAAGTTCCGCACGCCGAATGTTTCCAAAAAACTACTGATACGCGGAAATCACGATTCTAGATGTAATCAGAAGTTCAATTACACAGTGCTCGTGATGTATGATATTGATTGAGACCCAAATCTTTGAGCAATCAGTTTTCGGAAATGGACTGGAGTCCCCAATAGCGCGCAGTGGTTAGCACGCACCCCCTCGAAAAGATGATACACAGGTTTAACCCTCGCTCGAGCTTCAAAGTTCTGCATATCTTTCAAAATACTGGATAGATGTGATGACAACACTGTCTAAACAAGACCGATCGTTAGTGGCTTGGACGACATTTCGTAGTGACTTCTTATTTGCTCACAACTGCATGTAAATCGATATAAATGTTGTGAAGCAACTTTCCTAGATCTTTTCTTGAGGAAAGGACTAACTTTTCGATATACTTTTGACTGAAGAAAGTGGAATGTTCGGTCTTGATATTAATAATGGAGGTTCAAAAGTTCAACAGATCTCGGTGGTGGCCAGAGATCAGTACCATCGAAACGGAAACTGCATGCACAGAGTGAAACACTGATTTCACCATGAGCAATTAATCATGCGAATAACTTTATCCCATTTAGAACCACGAGAGGGGATCAAGCAAGAGAGGAAGGGCAGGAAGCGGAAGCGGGGGCAAACCCTAATTTGGAAATATTGAATAGAAGGTTCAATAACCTAGATCATTTGATATTCTTTTTATTTAACCGCTTATAGCGGTGGTATGATGTTATAAATATACCCACAGATGTAGAGCGATGTGCAGAATTTTCGCGTCAGGCGGGACTAAAACCCGCACCTCACTCTTTCCGGGAATGCGTGCTCTATCCGTTACACTACTGACGCCCATCTGTAGGTTCGAGAACCTTTGAGAAGAGTGACAGCAGAACGTGAGCCCCGGTGGAGTACTGGTTAGCACGAGGCCCCGGAAAGGATAAGACGCAGGTTTAACCTCTGTCCGACGACTCGAAGTGCTGCATATCACTTCAACATTATCGGATATCTCTGAATGGAACTGAAAACATTCCGATGGATAGCGCGCTTGATGAGCCGCGATGCTACTGGGTTGTCCAGAAATTTCGCGAACTTTTCCGTTCCTTTTTTTGATTATTTCTCATGCATCTAACTTTTTACTCTTACTACCGTTTCAAGATGGAATTTTCTCGAGAGCAAAAACGACTGTTGATGCTAAACGGGTACCGATTCAGTTCAAATGCTATTGAGACTCTCCGCCGGTTTCAACGAAGCCTGTAGTGACGGAACCAGTTGGGAGAACTGCAGTTCTTGATTGTCTCGATGAACTCATGGCTGGAAATGGAGACTTGACGCACAAGAAACTTCCGTGATCCGGCGGAAAGTCTCACCAGCACTTGAACCCAAACGGTACTCGTCTAGCATCAACAGACACTTTTGCTCTCGGAACAATCTCATCTCAAAACAAATTTGTGAGTGTTATGTATCAATATAACAGCAATAAGGTGTTCCAAACGATAGCAGAAACAAAACTCAAAATGCATGGAACATAATTAACAAAAATGAAAAAGTAGGGGAAACTTTCTGCCCAACCAATAACTGGTTATCTCGTGTAAAACATCTTACAAAGCTGAACAATCCTCTATGAAATCGTTTGCCACAAGAGATAGAAAACAAGGATAAAACCATATAAAGACTACCTCAGCATCGGTGTCTCAGAAGTATACAATGGATGAGTCCACATTAGACCAGGAAACAAAAGCAGTACAATAAACGAAGAACAAATCCCGCATAGTGGTATCCACGATATCATCATGGTCAACTGGCTTTGCGGTGGCCCATCCGATCTACCCCAGTCGGTGCATACAGGGTTTCTGTAATTGTACAGAATAAGATATTCGTGTGATTGTACATTTCTGTAATTGTATAGAATATGACATTCCTAAGCTGACTAATCATAGTAAGCCGTTCTCATTCCCAACAGACCTCAATCTTAATCTCATGGGAAACAGATCCTAGTAGACAATATGTTTAACCATTATTTTTACGGCAACACTTATCTGTACATCTCATGGCTTGGGAATCTGAATGTTGTAGAGAAATAGCATTCTATCAGACAAGATTCCTAACCTTCATCTCCGTATATAAGCCCTGCCAGGAACCTCGTAATCGAGGTCCCTACAGTACTATCAAGAGTCCTACCACTGCCCTTATCAAGAGTCCTTACACGTCTCTAACCCGCCATCGTTCGTTACCATAATCTGATTCTGTGTCATTCTACTATATTCAATAAATTTATATTCAAAATTGTGTTATACGTCCAGGCACACCTATTCAGAGTCGATCACAATCACAGGGCTTGATTCTCGCTGTTAGTCGATTAGCCTGGAAAAAATAATATTGGAGAAATGAACTCACAAACCGATAGCATAGTCTTATACCACACACGACGAAAAGGGAAGAAAAACGGGATGGAAATTCTCAAGAGAATTGAAGAGATGTCAATGTGTACAAAGCGATGTAGATCGAAAATGATAGGAGGAATTCTTCGAAAACTGGAAACGAAGAGAAAAAAAAAGAGAAGAAAACTGGTAGTTTTACGATGGTTTGTCGGAGCAGTAACTCATAATTTGCAAAACCATTCATTTCCGAATTGCTCGCTCGATAGTCTTTGTAGTTTTAACGTTTTCCTTGTTCGCGATGGCATGAGTGAGAACGAAATCTATAGGTCCTTTTCGCCAGACAGAGCTTACTTTCCTCAACATTTAGTAATCATTGGGTAGCCTAAATCTTGGCAAACTCGTTGCTCAACTCCGTTTAGTGCATGGTGGTAGAAAGAATTGAACTACGCTTCACACTTGCTTTTTTTTGTTCGCTTGCTAGAGCTTGTGGTGGGCTTTTCACTAGATCTTTGCAGACTCAAATTTCAAAAAAATCTGGAGCAAAAGATGATTTTTGCAAAGATTCTTATAAAGTGTTGTAGGAGCGAAAAAAAGGATTACGTATCACAATTGAAGTGGTCAGCTGTAGCCTGAAATTCATAACGAGTTCCTTATAACTACACGTCGATAGCATAAATCTAAACCAAAAGTCTGACTCATACTACAGAGCAAAGTCTCATCTACAGCTTTTATTTAGAAAACCTTGGAAATTTTTTCGAAACGGAGAAAAAATTCTCAATAAACGCTGAAAAACGTGCTCTTTCAAGGTGACACTGAGATACTTGCGCGCAGTGCTATTCGAGAGACACACAGTTCTCACTATTTTCTCCTAAAACTTTTTACTTTTCGTTTCAAAAAGGAAACCTTCACATCTCGTTCAATAATCTAATACATCATGATAGTCCCTACGCGTCCCTGCACTTTCGGTGCGTATATTTCTCAGAGGAAATCGTAATATTCTTTTCGCTCTTTGAAGAACTTTTGAAAATCAAATCCACTTTTGAAAGTCACCGTATTTCAAGCCATCGAATGAGTACTAAAACTCTGTTAAAAAGCCATTCACAAACGCGAGGTGAGCAAAAGACGCCCCTAAAAGGCGAAACGTAATTTTTTCTTGGGTGCTGCAGCACAATAACAAGGGCATAGTAGAGACCAAGTACACTATCGAAATTCAACCCATCAAAAGATCACAAAAAACCCTAAACAGAAGCGAAACAGGCCCCATTCCAAACGAGTTAGAAGTAAAAGGATACTTCTCCCTTAGAATATTCGACCTCATTCGCTGGACAAGAATTATTCATGGGAGTTCAGTGATCTTCAAAAGCTTAAATCTGTGGGGACAGCCCTACGTGGCCGGTTTCTGAACAAGTTCTTATGTAACGCTGAAAAATCCAAAATTAAATTCGTTTCGCACGACCACGCGTTTTTTTCTTTCTTGTCTCGATTATATTCACTGGACAAAACTCCCTAAGACTGCTAGTGCTCTACCGATAGCAGTAATCTCGAAGAACTCAGAAATGTGTTTGCTTTCTGGAAAAGCTCTTTTAATAGCGCTGTAGGAGGAAATAAAAGATTTGTGATCAGACCTTGCCGGACAGAGCTCTTTAAATTATTAGTAATCTTTCGATGGCGAAAGTTTCAAAGATTTTAACGCTGTGCTTATTTCCTGGGAGCGTTTCACTGCAGTGCAGTAGGGTAAATAAGGTCGACTTTCACATATTTGGCAAGCCTGTTTACTGGCTAATCTCCGCGCTGGGGCGCGGTGCGGTCGATCGATGCCATAAAGTATTAGATAAGTGAAGTGCAACTTGTTATTCAATTGGGAATTTCTTCTCCGCTGTGAAAGAAGATTCAGGCAAAACAATTAATTCAGACATTAAGAATTCTCCTCTACACGCTCATATGCTTATCGGGCTTCCAGTGAATCATACGCCCGATAAAAAAGAAGGCGCGCGGAGCGTGTGAAACAAAATTTTATTTTGGATTTTGCAGCGTTGTAAAATGGTATTTTGAACAAGCGGTTACGTCAAGCTCTACTCAAAGATTTAAGCGTTTGAATGATTACTAACATTGCAATGAAAAATTCTTGTGCGGCAAATACGGTTGAATATTCATTTGTCACCGTCTAACAGAAAAGAACCATAAAAGATGTGCCGGTATGCATATAGGGGAATAAAACGTGATATTCATGTAAATAGTCATATTAATAATGTATTCTGCAAATGGATTCGAATAACAGGTCACAATATTAAGTGAGATGTGTTTGGATGTACAGTTCATGTCTACTTGGTCAAAGATCTGCAAACTTGATACAGTTCAATTATCCACATCACAGCAGAATGATAGAAGCATAAAGGCGCCATTTTCTCAAAAAATAAACTGATTTTGAAAAAAAAAATTGAGTACAAGGAGATAAAATACATGAGGCTTCAACGAAATCTCTGACAGCCCAATAAAACTGTTGATTGCGTTACTGAACCGTCATGGGGAAGCGTTTTACCTTTCGAGGACAAGGCTTGGACCTTTTGTCGCATCAAGACGATTTTCCGCCTCAATGATAATACGTCCTTCACAGTCGAGAGTATCTTGGCGCTACATATTGAAATAATTCAAAAGCCCGACTTACTACGAACCTTGGGATCAACAACTGATATGCGTGAATAGAGGAAACTTACCCTGACCAACTGTCTCATATTGCGCGCGCGTTCTCGCGCGTATTTTCGCAATTTATTTGAAGACTTGTTTCTCCGTCTCGCCTAAATTTCTAGCTTTTCGTGGGAAAATTGTAAAAAAAAGCTTTGCTCTATTGTTCTATAAATGTGAGTTCTCCTCTTTCCTAGAGCATGACTAAGCCTATACGCGAAAAGCACATGAAGGTGGTGTAAAGGAATTCATAGAGTATCAGAGTCATACGTCTTATCTTAAGTTTTTCTCGGACGGTAGAGAAACTCTAATGTTTCTAACAAAAACCACGCGCCCACATGTGGATCGAGCTGCGCGATCAGGGCGTCGCGAGAAGGCAAAGACTCGGAGTGTGAAACGCCATCTTCTTTTCGCTGCTGCACCACTGGAAAAAGCTTTTTTCGGGAGAAAGTTATAGTACTGAGATCCTTGAGATTTGAGATGTCGAATAATTACTAAGAGTCTGAGGAAAAATCGGATTAGACCCTGCCCACAGAGTGCAAAAAATGATTCACGATAGCAGAAAAGTACTGAAAACTTTTTGACAGCTAACTCAAAGTAAGAACGATTTGCTTTCAATAGAATAATCAACAATGAATGCATGTTGATACGTTGTATAGTGTCCTAAAAATAGAAACCATACCATAAATCTATCACGTGTTTTTTTTGCAAGTTTGATGTTTTTAATCTCAAATGTAAACATTCGACATGAGCGACAACAATAAATGCGCTCATAAAAATAGAATAAACTGAATATAAGCAACAATTCAACTCTGAACTGCTGAATCAAAATAAATTTCATGCTTGTGGCTCTCTGTGAATCACCAACGAACTTCATTTAATTATCGGAGAGCTTTCTAGAAGCAAACCCATAATATTCCTTAGAAGAAGCTTAGACTTAGTAATCTAGGCTCAACTCGTGCTTATCCTTTTTTTTTTTCAAAGATACAGTTATTAATTTCACAAACTTTTTATTCAGAATTTAATAACAGATATATTGATTGAAAGCTTATTCAAAGAATAGCCTTCTGGACAATTCTCGCTCCGCTGCTTGAAATATGAGCTTCGGCGAAATAAAAAAGAAAACGACGATCTCTGAGTCCTGAAAAAATCACGACTTCGCCTCGGCGGAATAAAAAATCGAGAGCTTTGAAGCTCCAGAAAAACCAGGACCTCGTCTCGGGGATATGAACGAAAGAAGAAAACGAAGATCCTCGAGTTTTGAAGAAAATCAGGACCTCATGCTGGTGAATAGCCAGCAGACTGATGGGTGGGTTGACCCCCAGAACACGAACCCAAAAAAAAGATAGACTTTGACATTCCTATCCCGTAAGCATAGCTGAGAGTAAACCTCTGCCACGACGGCATTCCACAATTACCACTCGATGAGTTCTCTACAAAAGCAAATAATTTGATGGGATGGGCCATCCACCAAGAGTGCTGTGCTCTTCTTGCCCTTGGGACAAGCGGAATCCACTAATTGATGTCAAATGGAAGAATTTACTCACTGATGTCATCGCCCTCTCAAAAATACTTGATGATTTACGGGATTTGACAGTCGATGTGAAGTCGAAAGTGATCCATTTCGAGCTTATGATGAAATCAAAAGCTATTTAGTGACTTTTCCGTTATCTATCAAAAAAAGCAGAAGTTGCCAGTCCTACAGCCGTTCATTTGAGCTCCTCCTCACTGCCAACACAACAATCTCTAATAGAAATAACCGGAGATATGTAGACAAATGGTGCACTTTTCACTGTAGATAACATTTCAAGGTGATACTGAAAATCCATCAGGAAAATAAAACCACTATCAGCCTTGTTATTAGTAACTCAATGCAACAAAAATCCATGAACTAGAAGAATAAATGGAACAAAATGAGGCGTTAATAGTCACTAGCCTCAAAATCACTTCAAATTTGTATTTTTTGACCATTCCTAGCAATGCGCATTGGCCTCAATACACGGCCCTTCCTCAACAAGAAAGGATTAGACAATTAGACAAAGGTCGTCTCAGGTGAGGAACTTAGTAATTCTCATGCATTAACCGGTTAACTCCCGCGGACCCGAACTAGACGCGTGCGCCAACGTGGGGACGACTTCATCTCCTCTGCCTCGATTAGTCGTCGACCTCACTACTACTTCCCGTTGCAAAACTGCACGCGAATCAGTCCACAACTTAGCTGAGGGTAGTGTAACGAAAAGTACCACCGTAGTAGGTGACCAGGCGGGGTAGAGGATGTAGAGTCGTTACCACGCTGGCGAACACACCCAGTTTGGGTCCGCGGAAGTCAACCAGTTAATGTGTCAAAACAATGGTATAATAAGCTCTCTAGAGGTTTATTGCGAAAGTAGAAAAATATTGTCATATGATGAAAATTCGCCAATGACATCGAAAAAACGGGATGATTTTGAAAACACTTTTTTAGCACGCTAGAGCAACCGGAAGAAGTCTGGTTTCGAACACAGCGCGATTCACATGTGGCGCTCGACTCCTGCTCATGAATTGGGAGTTTTTTCTTCCCACTACCGAAATCCTTTTTACAGCAATGTCCGATGTGACCTACAAGTACGCCGATGTTGAGATGAGGTAGAACATTATATCAGAACACAGTAGTAATATGATATTTTAACATGATACTAACATAAGAGTATCCTGTATCTCGCAAATACGAGAAAGAATCCGAAGTTCTGACTTACGTCATCGATCAAAGGTCAAGTATGCCGTTCTACAAGCCAGGATATCGAGAATAAAGTGGACCGGATACGTGATGCGCTTGAACGACAACAGATGGACGAGAGCCGTAACCAACTGGATTCTTCGGGATATCAAGCGCTCCAAAGGAAGACTACCGACCCGATGATCCGATTCCTCCACAAAGGGTATAGAAGAAAGATATGATGCTCGGCGAATCCCTAGAGCGAGGAGGACCCACTGGGCTACTCTTGCACGCGATAGGGAAAAATGGAAGTGTTGCTGGCACCAGCTCGAGTCATTCGACGATCAACGGGACGACAGATGATACTAACATAGGAAATGGACATTCTGAGATAACTGTTTTTTCTTTGAACATTCAATGCAGGTTAACTAACCGCCAATATTGAAGCGATATTCGAAGGTAACATTGAATACTGCTGAACGAGAATCCCTTCACAGTCTGAGTTGCGCAGCCCATGACGACAAAGAAAGAAAAAACGATGATTTGTAGACCCTCGGAGACGAATATTTCATCGTGGTAGAAGGGTTATAACTGTCGACGTCGAACAATTCTTGAGAGATCCCGTTTTCATCAGGCATCGTTCAAACTGATCAAATGCATATATGACCCTTACACTAGCTGACAATGGCCTACCGATGTATCGAGCCAGTGCTCCCACCGACCCCAGAGAGATGGAAGGCTTAAGGAGGCGAATCAACTGATAGAAGGATTCAATCTGCACATTAAGAAGTTTGATACGGATCAAATAAAGTGTAAAGCGAATAAAGTTGATCATAAGCTCATAGATGGTCGGAAGGTGCAAGAATATATCACTTCTGGCCATATATACATATGGATAAAAGGATAAAGGATAAAGCTCTCGGCGTTTATCAATCCCTGAGGGATGCGCCATGCATTCGAATTCAATTTTTAACTTCGTTTGAGGTGATTGAATGCATATCTGGCCTATACAATGACTCGCGATGGCCTCCCGCTGATCCGAGTCAGTGCTGCTTATCCTCCCAGACAAGTCTGAGACCTGTCTGGTACCAATTTACCGACCCCGGAGGGATTAATGGCTTGGTGAGCCATGAGCGCGAGATCGAACCATTGATCTCGTGTGCGACGCAGAGCACCTCTAACCACTGCGCCACATGCGCTGTTATACATATACATATGGATACATATATATATTATATATATATATTATATATATATATATATATATATATCAATGGATACAGTCGAGAATGCACTAGGCATTATGAAAGTCACAAATATTTCATTCATTTGTATGAACTTTACAACAAAGTGTCCCTTTCCATTTAGTAACACGGATTCTCAAGCCTATCCCCATGCTGGACAAAAAGTTTTCATAAGGAGTATTAGTGATCATTCGAAAGAATAAATTTCTGACTACAACGCTAGGTAGCCATTTTTCGAAAGAACTCTTTTACATGCTCTAGCATACAAAATAAAATTATGTTCGACACCAGCCGTGCGCCTTCATTTTTATCACGCGTATAATTCGCTGGCAGCATGAAAAGCATATGAACGTGTAGAGGAAATATTCTAGTATCACAGTCAGACGTTTGATCTGGAGTTCCTTCCAAAGTGGAGAAATAATTCCTTTTTGAATACACTTCACTGAGGCGCCATCGATCGATGTTTGCGCCGACTCCCCACGCCCCTGCCCCATCCCACCGCCCGTGATTTGGCCAAAGACTATATTGCTAACGCATGTGAATAAGTCTTATTGTTCCTCCTGCGTTGCAGAGAAACGGGTATTTCAGATTATGTTCGTAGAGTTGAAATCGGTTAATATTACGCTATCGAATGATTACTAATAGTTTAAAGAAAGAACTATGTACTGTCGAGAAATATGCGCGTGTGAAACATATTTTCATTTGAATTTTCCAACGTTATCAAAGAGTCCTTCTAAAAACCGACCACGTACAGCGCTAGCCTGAGATTTAAGCTTTCGAATAGTTACTTGCATCCTTTATGACAAACTTCTTGCTCCGCGTAGGGGATAGGCTTGAAAATCAGTGCTACCAAACGGAACACCCAATCAGCAATATAACACTATGTAGAGACGCCAAGACATAGTCTGTTCAGCCATAAAGGAAATGAGACCACCTATATTGAACGCTTGATAAACGAATAAGGACAAATACATCAAAGGATGAACTCAGTAAGGTGAAGAATGTCAAGTTGAACGACTAGACTGTTCACGTCGACATTCTATTAGTGTTCGCTGTGTAAAAATTTGTCGCGAAAGAAACCTGGTGAACAGAAAAAAAAACGTACTTGATAAGATACCAGCATTGCACTTGTTCCAGAGTACATATTTCACTTGAGTTCACCGATATTACAAAGTATCAGAAAACACAGCAAGAACGTCCACCGTGTTCATCACGCGGAGAATTCACCTTTGTACTGGTTTGATTCTACCTCGGGCTCACCAAGCCTCTTAACGTTCCGTGGACGGGGAATTGGGGTACCACGCCCAATAATCTGGGACAAGCCAGCTCCTTCCAGTTCACGCGAGAACGCCCTGATAAGGCTATCTTAGGAATCTATGGATAATCAACTTCACCACTGTACCACGACTTTTAGCACTTGCTATTTGATCCTCTTCCCGATGGTTTTTTTTCAGTTACGGATTTCAGTACTTCTAGAATCAAGTCATTTACTTGTCTTCTTCTTCTCAACGGCGTAGAATACTGATTGAGCGAGTCTCCTTAAGCTCACGAGGATAGTCTGGCTGTGGCGTTCCATAGGAGCGCTGTTGTTGACTACCGGAGAGGGTTGGTGGTGGAGCTTGGCTCTGCGCGCGCGGCTGCGACGAGCAACACAACCACTCGGCCACGGCGCTCCCATTCAACGACTATTCGTGATAAAACGAAAAAATCCTTAAACAGTAGTTGAAGCCACACACTTGATGGTCGGATGTGAAGGAACGAATCGAATGCAACAAGTGCTGCAGATCGCGTCCACAGTGACACATATGATCTCGAGTTATCTGATAACTAACATATCAAAAGATAAGGAACGCGTGTGGAGCATTGGTCAGAGGTGTTCTGCGAGACACGCGTGATCGATAGTTCAATCCTGCTCCCATCACCCATGGGTTATCTAGCCTTTCATCCCTCAGGAGTCGGTGAGTTTGTACCAGACTCGTCCGAGAGGACATCAGCACTGACTTGATACAGGTAGACTTTCACAAGTCATTCTAAGAGCCAAAGTAAGCATTCAGTCACCGAATGATGCTTGACCAAGACGAATGCATGGCGCATGTTTCAGGGGTTGATCGACGCGGAAGGCTTTATCTTCTAGCTCTCATCCAGTGATGTTGAGTGACTTGCAAATCATTCAACCTCAGGCGGGAGTTGAATTCACGTTTTGACTTGAAGAGAAAAAATGTTAGCAAAGCGGAAGTGGTCTCTGTGGTGTAGTGGGTAGTACGCGACTTTGACACGGATGAAAGGCGGGTTCAACTTCTGGCCGGAGGCGACTATTCTGCTATCACTCAATGTCATGGGAGTATATAATGGTAACAAGATTACAAGCCGGTCAGAGAGTGGTAAAACAAGACTTCTTGTAGATTCTATAAGCAATGGATTGATAATCAGGCATCTAAACACTGCAGTTTGCGAGTTACAAAGCGGGGATATATTACCGAGGAATTCCGCTATTCTGGTCGCCCAGCAACGGAAACTACGAACCTTTGGAATGCTCGGCGCGGGCGTGAAAGAGAATGGCCGACGACGATACCGATCAAACAAAAAAGACTTGAATCGAACGGCCTCTGCAAACTAAAGAATCAATCAACTAATCTATTAAATAGCCATATTTAACATGACGACGCCATCGAAGGCATATATGTCAGAATTTCATCGCCCTCTCATGAGAGAGGAAGAAAAGAACTACTGGAACACAACCAACACGAATTCTCCATCTGACCGTTTTGCCAATACGCGTCTACCACGCCAAACCGTTGGCGGTTCTATCTAAGTGAACTGAGTGGTGAGCAAAAGTTCGATCCTCAGAAGCGAGCTGAACCCGCGTTTCACCCATTCCGAGAGTGCGTGCTACCACTACACCACCGAGAACACCGCTTAGCCATCACTCATTTTCGAATATCTCATTATTATAGATATCAGCCACCGAGCTTTGAAAGGTTTGGTCGGGTATATCATATCGCTTTACAAATCTAGTTAAGCTGACATCCTCTGTAATAGTGAGATATCGAAGGAAGAATAAGCGCTAAACGGTGGTCTTTGTGGTGTAGCGGTAGCACGCGCCCCCTGTATAGGTGAAATACGAGTTCAACTCCCGCCTAAGGTCGGATTTTGCTCACCACTCAATTCTCTTGGTTACCTATTTGAAGGTATCAAAACGCACGAAACATATCTTTGGAGTGGTTATAATCACGCATTACGAAAAGAACTGCTGGAATTGACAGTCAAGCCGACATAGGAAAACACGTGTACTCAGTAAATGTCTTCATTATAAATAGGAGTTAGCTTATATCAAAAGGCGCTGAATCATATAAACTGGCTTAATCGGCATGAGCCAAGCAGATGAACAATTGACAATCATCACGCTGAAAGAAGACCATGGCGACCTCATCACCGTATGTTGAGTGTAAATGGTTCGGCGTCAATTTCCCCTTATAGGGGTATATCCTCAAGAATTGACTGAACCGAAGCGCACCGTGCTACTGATGAGTCTGAAAGGCCGAAACACGTGTCTAGCACTCTATAATTGCCATACAAACCTCATAAAGACTCTGAAAGATATGCTGCCAGCATCAAAAGGTTCCTAGCTATCATTGGTTTGCTAGCCTGTTTTCCTTCAGCCTTGAAGGAAAAAGGATAGAGCTCTCCGCGTTGATCAATCCTTGATAGATGCGCCATGCATTTATCCTCATTCTCTAACTTCGTTCGAGGTGATTTAATGCATATCTGGCCTCAACAATGACTCGCGGTGGCCTCCCGCTGTATCGAGTCAATGGTGGTTATCCTCCGAAACAAGTCTGAGACCAGTCTTGGTACCAATTTACCGACCTCGGAGGGATGGATGGCTTGGAGAGCTATGCTAAGTGATCGAACCATCGACCTTGCGTGCGGCGCGGGGCACCTTTAACCACTGCGCAACATGCGCCTTTTCTTCCGCCTTCGCGTCGAATATGATGAACCGACGTTTAGCTCTATAGAACACTAATACTAACAATCGCAGTGAATTTGTCATGCTAAACTTAACCAGTTACAACAAGAATATAATGACAACAAAGGGGAGTGTGGCGCAGTGGGTAGAGTTCCCTGCGACGCACACGTCGATGGTTCGGTCCCGTGCTAAAGGCTCACCAAGCCTTTTTCATCGCTGTCGGTGAACTGCTATCAGAGTTGCTTCGGAGGATAGCAGTACTGACTTGATAGATCGGTAGGTCATCGCGAGTCGCTGTTAAGATTTGATGCGCATTCGATCACTTCTACGATACTACGAATGGAGTCCAATGCATAGCGCATCCCTCAAGGACTGGTCAACACCGAAAGCTTTACAAATCCTATACTTTCAAAAATTAGACCTTCCTATTTGAATAAATCAAAAAAGAAGAAAAGCGTACCACAAAATCGAGAAAAATTGAAGAAAGTCTCCTATAAAAACGTTCTCGATACGGCATAAGAAGTAATCGATGTCAAGAAGAATAGAGATTGAAAACTTGGGTATTTCAACTGAAGAATCTATGTGGGTCGATAGATCAACGGATGTGATGGACGTCGATGAGCGACATGACGAGCGCGACCGATGCTGGTTCGAACGCCGCTGAACCAATCAATAGCCAGCTAGTGATGGCGGCACAAAGGCGCCAGAAACACCACATTTTGTGAACGGCGGAATCGGGTGGATATCGAGTGGGAACTCTACCTTTACCCTTAGAATATGAAAGACTCAAGTCGATCTTTGTCGGAGGAATACCAGAATGTAAAATTCAAATTTTTACTACTCAGTGAGGATAGCCGAGTGGTAAATCATGCAGTCCATTAGTAACAAAAATGCTGGTTCAATCCCCTGCCACGACACATCTTGCAATCCGCGTGGGCGCGCTCTACCGCGCTATATACCAGAAGTTCAAGGAGAATCGCAGGGAAAAGCTTTAGCTTTTTACTGCTCAGTGAGGATAGTCGAGTGGTAAGTCTATGCAATCAATTAGTAACGAAAATGCTAGTTCAATTCCCTATCACAAACACTCTCTTGCATCCTGCGTTGGCGCGCTTTGTCGCATTATCCCAGGACTCCAGGGAGAATCTCCAAAATTCTACGCCATCCGTAGAGAAGACGAAATTCTCAAGCAGTAGCCAAAGAACACGTAGGGGTAGTCAAAGACCTTTGTGGAGGATGAGTGAGAAGAAGCGAATCGAATGATGGTGTACTGGATCCGCAGGATAAATCTGATGACGCGGGTCGCCTAAATAATTATGATAAATCCTCTTCTATGATCTGGCTGTCATTTACAGCTGTTATCGTTTCCTATCATCTTTTATCTTTCCAACGAAACGCTACATCTTGTCATTCGATGCGAGTTCCTCTAGATGAATAATTCGGTTCGTTCCCTCGCATCCTCTATCCACGAAAATTTTCCTGATCTTCTTGTGCGTGGGCGTGGGGACGTCTGGTGCACGTGGATTTTGATCTTGATTATGAATTCAGACGAACGAGTATTTGAGTCGGCCCTTTTCCAGAGTCGAGTCCTGGTTCTAAAACTCCCCAAATCATCAACGCAGACACTAGGTGACTTTTGCGGATCGGAGGGAATTTTCCACAAAATAATAGTTTGAATAATAAATTGTCGTCTCTTGGACAAAAGGTTGGTTTTCCAGGCACGGGTACAAACCATCGACTATGGGTGTATTTCGATGCACGACTTGCTTCTTGGCCCCATCATTGCACTTTGAAACTAAAAATAAACAAAATAAAATAGTCGGTGCTTGAATGCAAACTTTTTTATATAACGTACAGTTCCAAACAAATTACACATACCAAGTCAACTACCATAGCTATTTGAGTCCCGTTCTTTTATATCATTGTTGATATTTTGGTGATTCTCTTTCTATTAGGCTAGATGTCATGGAAATTTGCACAGTTTGTGGATAGATTTAGAAAATTTAACTTTTTGAACGAGCGCTTTTTCTCTCTCTTTCGAAATTCTTCTAGATGTGTCTTCTTGAAAAAAGAAAAACATGAATCGGGGTGTGATCACACAAAACAATAAAATTATAATATGTCTTACCTTTCGAGTGTTTTTCAAGATCACAGCTCAACCTTTAATAACCTGATAATCATTTTTGAGCCAAAAGTCTGGGTTTCCCCAAGAGGACCTGGCTGAGGACGAAAGGTGCCGCCCGACTTATGAGGTTGTCAAGGTCGAACACATGTGTGTCGGGCTCTTCAAGTTGCTCTATAACAGGCCACATGCATGGCTTAGAAATGATTATCAGGCATATTGAAAATCATACTATAGATATAAAATGTCAGAAAATGACTTAGAAGGTAGCGCACGATAGCCGTTGTCAGCAGAAACATGAAAGTGAAACGATTGTTAAAACTATTAGTGTTGTCCCCATTGACGAAAAAAGAGAATCGTGGGGGGGGGTTATTGCTCTTTTTCGTAACTCTACTGCTCTTATCCCTAACTAGCCATAGTCAGAAGTTTAAAATATGAGTGTTATTACAATGAATGATCAGATGGAATAAATGATGGAGACTGAGGATACAACTATAAAAAAGCTCGATGACGACATGAATGGAGTACATCAGTCAACTGACTTAAATATTTTTCAAGACTCTTCTATGAATTCTAGCTACCACGGGGGCCGTTTGGAAATATAGTTAAGTATAAGTTTGGCAGCCACAGTGTTTGTGTCAGTATGTGTTGATTCGAACACCTCGGAAGGCTACTGAAGGGACTCCAGTTTCCGACCCGAGATGTATGGTACATCATTCTCTGCATTAAAACTGAGGAATGCGCGCACAGTCGTTTGCGTGTCATTTCCTCTCGCTCCCGTTTTAGTTCGCCCCACCGCTCCCTGCCCTGGGACCCTTGATTTTGAAGATGACAGACGGTCAGAGAACAAGACGCTCATGCCTTCGTAGAGACGACTAAAATTGTCATGCCAGGAAACTCAAAGGTTTAACAGAATCTGTAAGTAATACACGCAGAAGCGGTGGCTCTCGCGCAAATCCAACGAGACTCGGAAATAGTGTAGGTTCTTCAAAAAGTTGTTTACCGTTTATATTTCCTGATACCCACGTGATAAATGTCAATTTATTCAGCTTCCCACCGCCGGGCACCTACATGCTAAAGACTTATACCTCTTTTCTTCCTCTCACCTTTTCCCCTTCCCTTTCGTTTTCTGCACATACCGCCCCCCCCCCCCCCCCTTTGGTCTTACTCCTTCTCAAAGATAAAGGCTTAATATCAGCAAAACTCCCCCGTCACTGTTCCTGCTCGCCCCCTGCCCTTTGTCTGCCGCCCTCCTTTTTCCCCTCTCCCCCTTCCCCGCTCTTATGCACTCCGGACTTTCCTTCCCCACCTCTTCCTCGTCGTTGGTCCTGCTATACCGCGTCCAATAGCGGCCAACGATAGCCTCATCGCATCAGACATGTTCTTACATGTTGCGTAACTTTGTCTTTCCTACCCTCCGCGCTTACGTCCGATTTTCCGTCCACAATAGACTTCTCTACAATTTCACCTTTCGGTGATCCATATCTGTGAGTTTATCATAGGGAACTCCACAAACAACATATATAATCGCTAGATTTTTTTTCTTTAATAACATTCTGCTAAAAGATTCTCGTGAACTGGGGGGGGGGGGGGGGGGGCTCTGACAACTATGTAACCGTTCCTAGAGACGCTTTACGAGTTGCGCGGAAAAGAAAACTAGTTAGAAACATGTGGGAAGATTAAAGGAACAGACATTCTGAGCTAGGAAATTCCTACGCAGAATAATATGCCAAGCTATCCCGTGTGCCATATATGCGCTTTAAGTGCTGCGTGGTCGCACATTCCGACAACACAAACAGTACACATCTGATTTCCGATGCACACGCCAATTTTTAGGCCTACTTTCTACCATAGATAAGTGCTTGACTGCAACACATTTCCTATCCATCCGACAGGTCTGTTAAAGAAAGATTTATTTGAGGGCGGCCCGTACGAACGAGGGCCTGGATGGGCTGTGACTTGCTTCGGTGGTCTATAACCCGCTACAACTAGACCGTAACCACGCTCTTATCGTTTTAGGACCTTTACTTCTCGTTACGGGATTACTATTATCGTTATGTTTACTTATATTTATCTATGAGACTATATACTTTTTGTTATATACGTATAATATCGTTTATCCGCTAAAAAAAAAAATAAAACAAATTTAAATGAACTAACCACTACATGTTAACGTAATTTTCCTTCAAACCTACATATTTTCACGGTCCTTATGAATCCTATGGTATACCCAATCCGTAGACTTAACTTCAACCACTGCGTCTACCTTACCGCTTATGGAATTGCCTCCATCTTGGGTCTCGAGTATTTCTCTTCCCGAGATTGTTATGGAGATCTTCCTGTGCTTCCATTCCCAATTTTATTTTTGACTAACGTTTCAAGAAGAAGCCAAAAAATATTGTTAGTTTGGGTGTATATTTTTTGAATTATACTAGGGATTTCGGTCTTCTTTCGTGGGAACTAAATGTAATTATCGATAAGTGAAATCGGAATCCAATCGTATGTGCTAAGATTACCATAGTTTCGTGGAAAGATCTTGTGTTCTTCTAATTCTTTTTTTCTTTTGCGCCTTAGCAGTCGAAAATTGTTGCTGGACGCTTCACGGTCCTGAGTCTCCGTATCTCTGAGTATTTATGTTGTAGCACTTCCCTAGCTCACAGTTTTATGACAGCACTACTGTATTCATTCCTTGACAGACAACCATTGCGGTAACTTGTAAGCGGGTATGTGTCCTCTCGCAATAATGATGACCCGCGAATCCTCAGGTATCCCTCAGAGCTAGAAAAGGAGTTGTGTCGACACCAAAAAACTCCGATTTTTTGAACTGGGGGGGGGTCGACATAATTCAACTTCCTCGCAAATCAGCCTTTCATGGCTCGCATTTATTTCCGTGAATTATTTCTATTTAAATCAAAATCAACAAAATAAGTTTAACTCATACAAGGGTGTTTTTTACTGTATTATACGTTGTGTTTTCGGAAAGCTCAGTGACCTCGACGATTCATCAATATGTACAGAAAACCCGCTTTAATTTTTGTAACTATATATAACCTTTATATTATATTGACCATACACGCAAACTATGGCGGTCAATATAATTAATTTCAATTAATTACATTTAAGACTTTTCTTTATTCAAAAAAGCAACTACGAAAGTTTATAAATCACGTGTTTTTCCTCCTTGTGGATTTGTATTGATTTACAACAAATTTATCCTAAAATATTGAAATCAGTATGTTCCCATGTCATCAACCTCGAAGCTTGTGACTTCGAGATTCTTAAATATGGTCAACACATTCTCTATTTTATAACTGTATGAAATTTCTCTCATACAAACCTTAATCAAAAAATAGAAAACCATTTCAAAACTAAATTCTTGGGTATCTCTTAAACGTATCACCTGGGTTTATTCCTGCTACCAAAAGGAGGATAACGCGACAAACCCAACAAAAACTAATCACGAGAATCACTTGACCACAAAAGACTCGTTGTTACATCTAACGACTATAACCCAAACGATGGTTCAAAACAGTTTCGTAGCAAGACAGACAAATTGACAAACACGTCGAAACAAATTGGCTGTTCGCTTCAAAATCCGAACGGCGTGAAGACAACAGCACGAAATCCAATAATTCCGCAATACAAAAATCGCTCTGACACCTTGCAATAGATTGATAGAATCACGTGGATAGAGGAATACTGTTCATATACACCATTCACATAAACACAAGCAATAATCCACCAATGCGCTACCAAAAATAAATTACCGTATAATACACTCAAAGCGCTTTAGGCAAATTGTCCAACTTTGGCCAGTGAAAACGTCTTTAACCATCCAAAGTCGAATAAAGATAAAATAGACTTGAAGCCCAACTGTATTACATTTTAACATAAAACAACGTGAAAAAATTTATACAATTACAAAAAATCAATTACAGATTATTTATACAAAGAAACGATTACACAAACACAAAACATGGCCTTACATTTTTTTTTCAAGTGTCGAGACCAACATTACACAGATTTCGAATGATATCCAAACAACAAAAAGTTTCAAAAAAGACCGGAATTCAATTTATTCGTAAATCTCAGTACTAAAAAAAAAAAAACTCGACCCAACCAAAAATCAAGACAAGAAAAAAAATATTCAGTTTTCACAAAAAACATAAAATACAATGTATTAACCATAACATCCATCGTACCCACTTGCGATGGATATGATATATCGACTACCCCAAGTGGGAGTTGAATATACACAATAGATATAAAACTACTTGTCGTTCTGTACTACCATATACGGACTGTAACATTCTACTCATACCTCCCATCATACCTATCACTACATAATCCATATCAATGCTAACTCCGGTGTAGGTAACGAATATATCTGTTATGCACATTACATGTATATATAATGTACCACCGGTAAGGTACGTGTGATAAAATAAATCACCATATATATACATATACTTCATGTATATCATACTTAAATAATGTATAACTAATCACATGCAGCAATAAGTCTGTTGACAGTTCATCAATTGCCGCTTAAAAAAATACGTACTCTGACGACAATTAGCATTGAACCAAGACCCATGTCCCCATACTTTAGGACACAAACCCAAACGAAAGATACCTTCGTAATTACACGCAATAAACGCAAATAACATTAACCGCGTGATATAAAGAGAATAACTCAAGCCACATACGTCACGGGGAAACGTGTACTGTCTGTTTAAATACCATTATATAAAAATGGGTTGCTTGTTTGGGGGCGTTTTGGAGGGCCTGCTCCAAACCGGGGGGTACCACGCTTGACCATATGTCACCGACTAGTGTATCAGTCGCTTCATAAACGCGGAAACGGGGGCGCAAGTTACGCTGTTGTCGGCGCGTTATATTGTTCTAATAGTTGTTGTATGGAAATCACGGTCACTGAGCTATTTTATACACAGTAGTTTCTATGCTGCAATTGATGGATTAATCAAGGAAGCCACAACTGCAACGCGGGAGAAAAGTTTCAAAAGTTACGTCGGCGGGCAGCGAGAAAGTGTGGATGGCGCGGGGGAGGCCGGGCTGGTGACGCTATGGAACCCTGCTGCGCCGCATCCGCAACTGCCATAAACTGTCGCACGCTGCGGTGCCGTAAGAGGACTGAGAGAGTGTGTGCAGAAAGGTTGCAAGAGCAAATTTCTCTAAGGGCACGGTGATCTGATACGTCGCGTCGTATGCAGGTCACCAGCGCGTCATTCATCACCCACTACATCAACATTTTTCAACGCTAGTTGGATAGTTGTGTGGGGAAGTGTGAGCGCCGTAGCCAGAGGGTGATGGGATGCTACGTCGGCGGCGCGCTGGAAGCCAGAGCTCTAACCCAGCCTCCCGGCAGTCCCAACAACAACAAACGCACCTAATCGGAACCACCAGCCAGCAAGGCATACTCATCAACCACTAAGCCCAGCCCTGAACTTAGTCCCATAATTTCCACATTATTCAAACAGAAACCAACTCTGACACAAAAATACTAACAACAAAATTGGATAGAGATTTCCACATACCTCACTATTAATACACAAAGGTACCCGTTTACTCTTTTCAAAAAATTTCACAGTAATATCCAATTTATAGAGTACACTCCTGACTTCCTCAACCAAAAGTTGTCTCCGTGTATGAATGGCAGCGTGTGGGTGGCTTCTCGAGCGTTGTTGCCAAATGTCAGTGGCTCCGATTGGCCATCTGCTAAAATAACCAACACACTGCTCTTACAAACGTGCGGTCGATGCCTCACGCTACCAACTTTAAGACAATCTGACGTGATTGTTGAAATATTTATGCACAAACTTTGTCCACGAACGGGGGCGGCCTCTCTAGTGCTAACCGTGTAATCTATTTCAGCTAGTCAAGCGCCTGCTAAATGAATCTCAGCATAGGAAACCGCTTACTGGATGGCTCGACGGGGGGCAAACGGGGCGCCTATGCTCACAACCTTATCTCACAATCAACACGTGACTATACACCGACGATACGGCAAAATCAACCAAACCCATACGGACTGAAAAATTGATGATGACTTCCAGTTCCTAAGGGCAAACACTTCATCGGCATACAGAAATTGCACCCATCAAACCACGTAGTTCACATCTACGACATCACACACAATGTCTTTCCTATCTTACCAG
This sequence comes from Parelaphostrongylus tenuis, assembly GCA_019055375.1. Lineage (NCBI taxonomy): Eukaryota > Metazoa > Nematoda > Chromadorea > Rhabditida > Metastrongylidae > Parelaphostrongylus > Parelaphostrongylus tenuis. The sequence goes on along the minus strand of JAHQIW010000869.1, from coordinate 7,534 downwards.
TCTAATTTGGCACATGCGAGAAAGCGCAATATCTTCGTCTGCGCAATACACAGAAAGAGCAGGTGATGAGCCGATCATTCTCCTCACATGGTTCGACTCCACACCACTTTTCCCATCACAACTCGTCGCAGTCCAATCAACTGAACGCCTAAGAACAATCACCCAACGTAGCTTAGGCTAATTTCCAAGATTGCAATGACAAGGAGTCGTCTAATATTTGCTCTAATTCCATCTCTTGGAACACCACGCCATAGAATCATGATAACGGCTTTGCTTGAACTTCCCTGCTGTCCTTTTAACTCAAAGCTCGATCCTCTCGACGGCGCTCTAAACACCACGATAGAACCTGCATACTTTCAGAGTGCCTAATCTGCTTTGCCGCTCCCACTCATTCATTTTCTTTAGAATAAGTACCTATCATAGAGTTTTTTCATATTTTTTTTTTCCCATTCCTTCTTTCAATTTTTTTCCTCCAGCAATACTCATTGTGTAAGAACTTATAAAATGGATATGGTTATATCAGGATGTAGTGCAAAAAAAATGAATATCTTACGTGGATAACGTGACTGCAATCGTTTCCTGCTGTCCGTCGTGCAGTCAAGCGCTAGGGGTCTTCCTTTTCTTCAGCCTTATTAAAAAAACGCTAATGTTATTTCAGTAGCTTTCCTTATTTCCTCACTACAATCCATTTGGATGCCTATCTAGTCGTCGTGCTCTTCTTTTCATGTATATTTCTTTTTTTTCCCTCGCCATCTCAAAATCCAATTCACGCCAAATTATTTTATAATACAATCTTATGGGTACCTTTTTCCAATCTTTTTCTTTCCTCCCACCTCTCTTCACTCATTTCTTTATCATAATCAGCTTCTTCTAGCAATGTCAGTGGTCTATCCCTTCTCTCTTTTCTTGAAGATTATTCACTATTATTTGGTCTTATGAGACCTCCTTTTCTTCTGCACCTTTTCATTCAGTCTTTTCACCAATTCCCAGCTTCCCCCCTTCCTCATTCCCAATCCAGTGTCGTCCCATTCATTTTCCATTTTTTCCCCTCCATTTTTCAAGTTTAAACACAGTTACCGACAGAACCACGATGAGTGACGACTCAAGTTCGTAGCATACACGCTTACTGCTTTTTTCACCACTCAATCGTCCACTCAACTTTATTACAGTCATTGCTTCTTTTTTGTGGTATCCGCGAATCACTCTCCATATTTATTTCATCTAATCCGAATGCTCCATTAATTTTTTCTCAGTATATCCTTCTCAGTACTCTCATCTAGAAGTATTTCACTGTTTTTTTTTCATTTACTATATTATAATTCTCTTACCTTCTCTAAAGATTATCGACAAGCATCGTGTCCAAAAGCGGAGCGGTTCTATGACGCAGTTTACATTTCATGCACACTCACGCAAGAGGTAGTTGAGGTTCTCCTCTGGATTCGATTCATCCTTCTTTCGGTCGGTCTATTTTTCCTCCTCTTTTTCAAGGCTTCCAGCTAATTCTTCCTAATTCTACAATATACCCAACTTCCACTAGGTAGCTGAGATGCTTGAATTTTCGGTCTCCGTGCTTATCTTCCGACTCCTGCAGTCGATATGCAAGTCGCTCCTCCGCACACTAGCATTTTCCACAGAACTATCACATACCCAAACAACTATTCCCTTACGCACAAATCTTTCATGACCTAGCAATCAATTCACAGCCAACCGACCTTCAAAACAAGCTAGCTAAAACTTCCACCCTTCAAACTGGTTCTCTCTGGACACCAGACCTTCAACTCCAAACTCATGGGTGAATTCTCATTTATCCGAACACACAGGAGTTCATCTGGGTATGATAAAATAGACACGCAAGGAAACTAACCGGTCGCAAGAAGTTCTGAGACCCGCACAGCTGATTGAGTCAACGCGTCTGGCAAGATGGAATACATATTTAGAAAAATTTATTCGCATATCACACGAATTTTCGCGATTTTTTTGCGATACTCCTTGATGTACGGAAATCGAATCTAGTGAGTTTTCCCAAGATTTCTTCCACATAAAGGTCTTCGAACATCTCGCATTTTGTTACGACTGCTGCATAAGTAGTTCGTCTTCCTCGTGAATGTCGCAGAACACTAATCGGGTGGATCTCCTTGCAATCTTGAATATCCAGGCTAGGGCATTCCCAAGTGATCAAAGAGTGTCAGAGGAGGCGGTCAAACTAGAAAGTTACTTCCTGATAATCTGCATCACTAACAACTCGGTCACCCAACCCCCCCCCCCTACCCCTCCACCGCTTTTGTGGACTTTATTTGTGTGAAATATAGCTTTTATCGGATTGCACGTGTAAGCACACGAAGCTCTGGAATAAATTTAAAGAAGTGTACCAAAAAACTCTTATGGTGATAATCTGAAATTTGACGTTCCTTCTAACTCTTCATTACAATAAATTACTATATTATCTAATATAAGCCACCAAAAAGCCATTATTCGATATCGTTTTTTTTCAGAGTTTTATTGTAATTGTAAAAACACAATTATAGTGAAGATAGTACATTGAGATGTTTATTTCGCCACAGTATACTGCAGACTATGTGATTGTTAAATGCTATGCTACATTTCGACAGAATTTTTTTTTTTTTTGGACACTTTCTAGCGGTGGTATGATGTCGTTAATATTCCCAATTATGTGGAGTGATGTGCAAACACAAACCAATCTTGACTAAAGCGTCTACACAGCTGGACGAGATTACACAATCACACTAACCTACACTACTCATACCACAATCCTCCGATCATAACCCATTCTTGTAACACACACCCTCACAAAAAGCACAGCACAACCAACAGCCTATTTTATGACAACAACACAAACACAACGATACACCACTTTCCATACTCTAGATCAACTCATCACTATATCTGTCATCAACCCAACTGCACACAACAAACGTTTCACGAACGCAAACACGATGTCTTCCGGATAAGAGGCAAAAATGAGGGTTGAAAGGCGCAGATAACGCTAGAAGTCACTTGCATCACATACACAACAAAACTACCACCTAAAACCCTCCAGCATCAATGAGAACATAAAATTATGATATATTACTAATTGGAAATGTTTAAAACTCTAGTCTTGTCACAAATTGAAATCATTAATATTTCAATTATCGCAACCAACAAAGAATAGCCACAACAAACCAGCTCTGATGCATCCAGAGCGAAGACACAATTCACAAACAATACACCACAGCACAACAGACAATGACGAATACGAACACACAAAAACCGACACAAAACTGAAATACACATGGAAAACCTTTTGAACATTTTCTCTCAATGCAACACAAAGATCAACGCATATCACGATCTAAGTTTTATGGAAAATGTCGCACCACAGTCGCGAAATGAGACTACCCCTCACAACTGAGGTTAAGACTAAAAAAACTAAACAATCTCCTTTCCTTCTCATGTGAAACAATTTGTGATCTACTCTTCGAAAATAGATACCATTCCCTTATCTTCCCATTTCATAAATTTAGATATAAAAGTTCCTTCATTAAAAGTTCCAGGGGTTACAATACACGTCGTAATATACTAAACTTACTACTACTCTCAGTTTCATCACTACTCTGACAAGATTGTGTGATTCTTTCGCAATTAAAACAATTTCTTCTTCCTATTTCTTCTTTCTTTCAATTTCTGCTTTCCACTTGTTCTCAATTTCTGCCCACTTAGCTATTTAGATATCATTCGATTCTTAAACCACTCAAACTACTTGTGACTACGCTAAACTTGAAATTCTCTTTCTTCCTATTCCGTTCCATTCGCACACCACAGTAAAGAAGAGCTCTGCTATATGTGCACGAAGTTCTGGGGTTAGGCGCACTCACTTAACGACCTAATCCGGTCTGATTATTCGTCCACAAACAATTTACAAAAGACATTTTAAGTATACAATCAAACGGGTCCAGACAATGAACGCGGAAAAAAATTTTTCTATGGAATGGTCTAGTGTTCATATGGTTGTTGACGGTTTGATCTGAATGAAGTTGCTTTTCGAATATATTGAGTTGCCATCGTTAATAGTGAGCATGACGGATACAAGCACAGCGATATATATTACTTTGTTTTAATATAAACTTTTTGATACCGTGAAATTATGGAGAAAGCAAATTTTATACTCCTCATAGCAGGCCTTAGGCTGTTACCAGTGGAGAGTAAAGAAATAAAATTTCCAAAGAGATGTGCAAAAAGTCAAATCTGGGATGAAGAGAAGTGGCGAGCAAAGAACACTGCACTGTTGGGGTTTGAGTTTTACGTCTCCTCTAGTGAGATGACCGCGAAACCGCAAACGACAAACTAACGACTGGATGGTGCCCAGAGCTAAAGAGAAACTCGCCCATATGAGGCATTGAGTCAAAAGAATTGCTTCGATAAAAGCAGGAAATAAACTTTGCTCACTTTGCGTACTGGTGTTCGTGAGTTTCTATTATAATCCAAGCGTGTACGAACAAAAGTTATAAATCGGTAATTTGAGAGAATAAGGAGTTCGGTGGAGGCAAAAAGTATCGGGCCGACCCATAAGGAAAAATCATTAATAAGAAAAAGTATCTATATTGTTATACTGATACTTTACAAATTTTTGATACAAGATAAATTTTTTAACTCCCCGAACCTTCGAGAACTTCCCGTGATTAGTTCTCTCCCTGCGGAGCTGCGGTAACATCTGTTAACGCGACTGTTGATTCTATTTTTCAGCGACCAAAAAAAAAAGGCAAATCACAGAGAAACATTGCGGGCTCCGCCAATCAGAAGCCCCTAAACTTCATTAAAAAATCGTTGTCCATCGGATCCGCATTCCATTCTTCAACGAAGGTCTCCCCGAACACCACTATTATCTCAACCTCTTGCCAGACGTTTGCTTTCTATTGGGCACCCTTATGAACGTTGTAGAATAGCTCACTGAGAACATTGCAGAACTTCATCGTGCGATGTTGCCTTCGTTCGCACTATCTCTTTTTGTGGAAACAGTTTTTCTTTTTTATTTATTATATACCTAAATGCCGCTCTTAGAAATTATAATTTAACTTGGCGTTCACGCTTGATATATTGTCTGGTGCAAGCTTGGAGTTGTATCAATTCTACGGTGTATGCATGAACCTTAAATCCTTGGTTCGCTGTCGCTCTTTACTGAATGCACTGCAATGACTGACTACTGGGGGCGCTATTCCTACGCTACTTATTCTCTACCAATATTTTTTACCTTTCCCTCCACTTCCCTCTCCGTCACAACAAATCTATAGACGCAACAACAAATTTTAGCTAAATACATGTTTTAAAAAAGATTTATGCATCAAAAAAAAAATTTAATACACCTCTCCAGAAAATCAATCATACAGTAGGAACTAATCGGACCAATTACACTAACGTCATTACCTTTTAAACTTTCATCAGTCTTATCTCTTAATCATTCTTCGTGTAATCCCACTAATACACCACTCTGGATCAGGACCAAATAAACGCAGCAACAGGGTAATTTGGATTCTGTTTGCTATTTATCAATTAATACCATAATAAAAAATAAAAAAAATGCACCTTGAGATCAACAAAAAAAAAAATGGGAATGCGGATGCTATATCTTTTTATTCTTTTTCAAGTTGACTTTTTGGCTGGTTGGATATTTGTGGGCCAATGTGTAGTTTGTTTTAACGCCTAGTCATTGTTTTTTGGGCCCGCCTTTGTGGCTACGGTGCAAATCTAAGGAATCAATCAAGTGCTGAAGCATACAATGATACGTTTACTGAATATTTTGGACTACGATTTTGGTTTGGGGTTTGTTTTGTTGTTCAGCATTTCTACTTGGCTGTGTTTGGCTGTTCTGCTTTGTCTTGGGAGTGCAATGAGCTGTGTAATGGCTCTATGGCTCGAATTCGTTGTCCACCGTACAGAAAACTCTGAAGCCTCTTCGAAGGTTAGTTGTCCGAATTCATATGTAACTTACAGATCAAAATCTTCTCTCATTTCTCACGTATACATAGATCTAAATTATAAATAAATAAGTCAGAGCGTTGCTTCTCAGTGAACACAAGGGAGGGAGACAACGGGCTGAGGCTTACACCCCACACTTGAACTCTTTACTTTATAGCAGGCCGTGGAGAGCGTGTCGAGACGGGAATTTATGGAGGTAGCTACGAAATGATTTGTCTATTCCTTAGTCTCTACCTCCTTTTTTCCATCCCTTTTATTTCTTATCATCGCTACTCCTTTTTCTTATCTGTCTGAAAAGTTTGAGAGAATGTTCCTCTTACCTTCTCTCTCTAACGTACTCTACCTATATCTATACACCACTTCAATAGAAAGTACTTTGCCGTCTCACTAAGTTCTAATCCTCTAAAACTGACTCCTACAAGCTGGTATGCATTCTACGGTTCGTATCTTACTAAAGTTTTGATAGTTACCTTACTGCAGGTTTATATACCATATTAATTAACTTGAAGACACCGAGATGACAAAAATCTCTCAACGACTCTTATTATTTTCCTCCTCCTCACAACACCAACACAGGAGGAGGAAAAGAGGAGCTAAATTTCGTCAAAATCTTTCGGTACATATACAAAATCAAAGGGTCCATCAAACTATTCAAGCTGAACGATGCATAACAGCTAGCTGCTGCGCATCCACAGTAACAATCTGCTACTGCATGTTCAAGAATACTACAAGCATTTGGTCGTAAGATCCATCCAAAATCTTCAGACAAAAAAGGGCGGCCGATAATCTAAGAAATAAAAAAAAGGAAACAATGCGCTGATAGCATATGGTGCTACCTCCATAACGTCTGCTCAACCAACCCCCAGGTACCTATAACAAAGTAAGATTTCCAGTGTGGGGCCAGCTGCTGGCACACTGCATGAGCAAGACTCGATAGATACCGTCGGCTCCGTAAAGTTCGTAAGTCATTGACAAACTCAGAGACAACCTCGACAAAGGTGCTTCATTTCTCTCTCCACACAGGACACTACACAAATTACGTCCCTTAGTATTCACCTACGTCTACAATCACTTGATGACGCTTAGCTACCTAACGTTGGATTCTTGCTCGACAAAGCAAAAACTGTGTTTACACAATTAGTTCACAACTACAGATACCTCCCAATTCTTACAAGGATGATGCTTTACTTTATACATTTGCCCTGGATAATAAAGCTGATCTTTCTGAAGACTATGTACGCACTATGGATATGTTCTATGTATAGCCCGTTCCTTTAAACTCTACCCTTTGGCTCACGTTGGTTATGACTACATTGTAACTTTCTACTGTTCGTTATCTGCAGACAAGATAGCCTAAATACCGAATAACAGACTGAGTTGTTGATAATAATGTTCATATACACATTTTAAGCAAAAATTGTGGTCATAATTTTGTTGTGACACAACCAGTACGGGATAGCGCAGTAGCAAGAATTCACTGCACGTAGCAATTCGAAGCAAGGTTATTGGTTCGCCTACCCTTTAGACACACGCAATTAAACAATCTACAACTACCACAAAA